>BDUI01001643.1:136789-149364 GCA_002335545.1 Apodemus speciosus | reverse complement strand
TATATAGATCTCGCTTCGATTGATAAATCATGAAGTGGCTAGTCAAACACAGATAGAGATCCTGAGAGAATGTAGTTTTTGGATAATCCAGTAAGCATATGTATTCATCCCCTCACCTAGTTATTGTGGAAGTCATGGAGTAGTTAAGTGTACTTATTTACTATTTCCCTGCTGGTTTTCTCCAACTTTACTATTGTTTGCACTTTGTCAAAGATCTCTTTTTATAAGCTTAACTAGAATTGGGTTCTGTGGAGGAACTCGTGGTCATAATCATTATGCTTTATACTGCAAGACAACCTACCGAAGGGCTGTAAAACTGGCATGTTTTGCCTGAGGCTCCACTTATGGCTTTCCTACATATTTTAGCAGGTTTAAGAGTACAGCGTTTACTGAAAGTATTCAAACTTCTATTCTTCATTTAGGTTACTTACAACAAGAGAACCTCACATCTACTTGCCAGACTTTTATTTTGGAAAGTTCAAATTTAAAAGAATATGCAGAACACTGTACTGATGAAGGTTTTATTCCTGCCTGTTTACTGGTGAGTTACTTACTCTTTTCAGGGAATTTTCATTACTAACCAACACAGAAGACTGTAAAGCAGAGCCATGATGTGAGGTTTTTAAGGGGCCATATGTCTGTTGTCCTATCTGATGGGAACCTAGATAATCACTGGATCACTTGAGCCCAGGGATTTAGGGGTAGTCTAGGCATCATAGCAAGACCCTTGTAACTCGTCAGCCAAGTCATCTTTGGCAAAAGCTATATGACATCACTGTGTAATTCACATAACTGAGAAACAGAGATTTCTCCAGGTAGTATATCCATCAATAATGCAGATTTTAGAAGGCTAAGGCAGGGATGATTATCATTACTTTCAAACCAACTTGGACTACACAGCAAGACCTTATAAAAAATTAAAATTAAAAAAATTATTGTCACAGGGCTGGAGAGATGGCTCAGTGGTTAAGAGCATTGACTGCTCTTCCAGAGGTCCTGAGTTCAATTTCCAGCAACCACATGGTGGCTCACAACCACACCAATGGAATCTGATGCCCTCTTCTGGTGTGTCTGAGGACAGTGATGGTATACTCACTCACATACATAAAATAAATAAAATCTTTAAAAAAATTGTCACCTCTTTTTTTAGATAGCTAATATAAAAAGAATACTCTGGAATTACATGTTTTCATATGCTACTAGTAGATATATGTTAAGGATGGCCCCTTAGTGAAATTTTAACTATTTTCAGTTTTTAAAGTACCTATTTATAATAACAAACAATGCTTGTGTAACCTAACAAAATATGTGTGTAAATGTTTGCTAATAGCTGCTTGAAGAAAAAAATGTGACTAAAATGAACATTGATTGTGTAAATTAGCAATTCAGTAGCGTTGAGTCATTTCTCCCTAATTTCACTTGTAGRTTGATCAGTCAGAATCCCCACAGCTTTATAGAAAGCAACATATTGAATTAAGTAGAAAAATGACTGGAATACCACAAACATTTCTGAATAATTTGAAAGAGTTGGGGAACTAGAAGAGATGGCTAGAGCACCCGCTGCTCTTTCATACCCAGCACCCCTGTCTAACGCTCTTACTGGTCTGACCTCACAACTGTCTTGCTACAGTTTCTTGGGATCATACTCCTTCTTTTGGCTTCCACGGATGCTTGCACACCCAAACAAAAATAAAATAAATCTTGAAGAGTCAGAACACTATATCATTTGAAAGTGTCAAGATCAAGAAAAAGCCTGGAAAACTCAAATACCAGAAGAGACTAATAAAACATAATGCTTAAGTATAATCTAGAATTCTAGATACACATTTAAGAGAAAACTTCCAAACCCTGAATAAGTTCCAGCTAATGTTACTTTTAGTTCTGATAAAAGGTATTTTGTTTATATAAGATGCCAGTACTGTAAGGTACTAAGAATAGGCTACTGAACTCTAAACTGTCTTTAGGCTTTTGTTTTTAAAAATTTAAAAACAAAAATCTTTAAAAAAATTAAAACATAAAGTACAAAAAGGTAGATACTCATTCCCATTTTTTAAAGACTCATTAATTTTTTTGATTATGTGTATTTGTGCATGTTTATGTAAGAGTATGCACACATTAATACAGGAGCTCTCAGGTCAGAAGAGTGCATCGGATCCCCTGGAGCTGGAGTTATAGGTAGTTGTGAATTGTCCAGTGTTAGTGCTGGAACTGAACTTGGGTCTCTAAAAGGGTAGTATCCCCTATTATCCTCTGGACCTTCTCTACAGATAAGGAAACTGAGATTCTAAACATTAAACTAAATGCACAAAGTTCTTATAATTGCACAGCAATAAACCTTTACTGTGTTACTTTCTATCACTGAGTATTTTTTTTAGTTGGGTTTCAGAACAGTAGTGAAGACAAGAAATAAAATGAAGAGATATTCTGTGACTATGACTTCATTTATCCTTATGCTGAGAGGCCAAAGGGAAGGAATATCTGTCTCTCACAAATCAGTGGTTCTGAACAAGTGGATCACAGCCCCTGGGACTCCCCACAGGAGTCACCTAAGACCATCTAGAAATAGATGTTTGCAGTATGATTTATAACAGTAGCAAAATTATAGTTAATGAAGTAGCAATGGAAATAATTTTATGGTTAAGGGCCACTACCACATGAGGAACTGTATAAAGGCTCAGTGTTTGGAAGACTGGGTGATGTCAGTGGAGGTCATTGTTACTATACAGAGGGAACCATTTCTTCAGTTGGTCATTTAGCAATAATTAGTTACTGGTACTTATAACACTTCATTATTAGAAAAAGAAAACAGGGAGCAATTACTTAAGTAAATCTCTTGCTTCTCAAGCTTTATGGTGAGTAAGAAGACTCCATCTGAGCTAGATCTCAGTTTCTTTTTTACTTCTTTAGTTGGGATCTCCCTAAGTTACTTGAGCTAGTCTTGAACTTTCTCTAAAGCTCTAACAGAACTTGAGTTTACAGCCCTTCTACTTTATCCTTCCAAGTACTTAGGAATACAGACCTATACCATATGCCTTAATCCCTGTACTGAGGAAGCTAAGACCAGCCTGGGATTTATAGTAAGAGGGGAAAAAAACTTTAGTGTTGAAAGTTCAGTGGGAAAGGGAACATAATTGCCTGTCATGCATCTTTCTCACTATATTATATGTCTTCCAATATTGTTCAAAATAAAAGTTTTATACTAGTATGTCTGCAGTCAATTTGAGGTATTTAAAGAATTTGTTGGATGCTGTTACTGTTTTGGAATCAGATCTCTTGCTCTTTTTCAGCCTTAAGTGTATGCTCATACTGTTACAACAGAGTCCTCATGAATTGTAGTCCTAAGAAAAGGAAAGGTATATAGGTATGTTGACAGAAATAAGAACAAAAACATACTGCTCCTTAGGAAGAATATCTCATATACACTTATTTTCAAAACTTTATTTTTATATGATTTACATGGCTTTCAGGTCAGCCAAAACAGGTTTGATGTGGGTCCTTATTCTTTATTAAACAGTTTAACAAAATGGTGCCTCCTGACTGAAACTGCTCTTTATGACCATGCTTTTTGTTTTACATAAGGACTCATGTCACTGTTCAGGCAGGCAGAGTGCCTTTAGTGAATATTGGGGACCTGCTTCTTTAGCCTTTGCTCACATGATTTTCTGCACTCTAGATYGTTCATTCGCTTTTATGGTGGGAAAGTGGTAAATTGTATGTTTTTGGTAATACTTGGTCTTTTTGCCTTTCAGTCCTTATTTGGAAAAAACTTGACAACAATTTTGAATGAGTATGTAGCTATGAAAGCAAAAGGTAAGAACTTGGCCGGGTAGTGGTGCACGCCTTTAATCCCAGCACTTGGGAGGTAGAGGCAGGCGGATTTCAAGGCCAGCCTGGTCTACAGAGGAAGTTCCAGGACAGCCAGGGACACACAACATTTGCACAGTTATAAATAGGCTTATTTCTCAGTTTCCACTGTAACTTCAGCAACTTGGAGACAAGGTTTTTTTTTTCCCCTGTTATTATCTATGTCTTTGAGTTGAAAATGAAATTTTTCAACTGAGTTTATTTCCTCTTATTTAGAAACATCAAATGATGTCCCAACAATAATGTCATCTCTGTGGAAGAAGCTAGACCACACACTCTCTCAGATCAGGTACTGTGCTTGTTAAGATGTGCTGATTTATAAATGCAAATACACTTTGGCTACAGGACTTCTTAAGATCTTGTAATATATCCCTATAACATCTTTTTAATTTCAAAGTTTTCTAGAGGGTAATTGAGGTTCTTATTCTAAATTTAAAATAATTTGAAACAAGTTGAATACTTTTAATAGATTATTTACAAATGAGGGAATTTTAATATACAAAAATTTAATGACAGTCCCAACTTTGCATACCAATTTAGAAACAGTTTAAACCAAGATACAAATTCCTTTAGCCAACCATTTCTTCATTACATATTCAGAGAATTGTTAACTTCATACCCAATTTGTTCTTTCTGGAAATTTCTAGTATTTTCTCAAAGTATGAATACGTACACTGTCTATGTAGTTCACAGCCTCAGAATGCCAGGTTCAGCGTCCTTGGAAAGACACCAGCCCTATTGCTATAAGTTTTTGGACATCTCTTCTGTGATGATAGCATCTCAATGAAAAACCCTTCCTCTCAAAGCTACAAGTGAATATTTCACATAACTTCAATAGAGGCCTCATATTTACCCTCTGTCTAGGCTAATGGCTCCATATGAGTTGTTTCATCCTAGTAGTGAACCACATCTTATTTGCTAGTTTTGTCTTTATATTTCTTTCCCTAACTCATTCTTCTGCCCTTGGAAATAATCTTCAAAAGATTTTTCCAACGTCCTGAGAGATGACTCAGTCAATAATAGTGTCTGCGATACAAACATGAAGAGCTGAATTTAGTTCCCCATATACAAAACTGTGCACAGTGGTGCATGCCTATAGCCCCAGGACTGTTTGGTAGGGAGGAGAAACACCTGAAAACCTGAAGGCCATTGGTCAGCCAGCCAGACTAGCCAAGTTGTAAACTTCAGTGTTGATGAAAGGTCTGACTCAAAAAAGAAAGGTAATGAGAAATGAAGGGAAGGGCCTGACATTACCTCTACATTCCATTCATTGAGTGTGCCGTACGTGTACACGCACTGCACCAAGGACACATACTGCACACACATAATAAAAAAATAGAAGACTTTTACAAATCAAGTCTCTTAAAGTCACTGAGTTTTGAGGGTCTAGTGGGAGATGTTTGTTTTGGTAAGCTGTTAGATAAAAATAAGATTCATTTTACACAGGTTTTCTCAAAAATTTTGTGTATTACTAAAAAAAAAATCTTTGTTCAGTTCTGTAAATTTTCTATGTGTGCTTTTCTACATATATGGAGGTTCAGCAAAATATTTCATAATATGACAGTAGGATGTCCTTGAACGCTGAGATCCTAAAGTATTGATACATGTGAATCACATTTTTAGGAAAGTTTCTATTGTTATAGAATTGAATTGAGAATGCTGTATTTATATGTAGCTTACTTAAACATAAGTTTCTAAAGTCGGGCCAGGCTATTCCTTAATATCAGCATTCCAGTGCATATTGATTAGATAGGAATTTGGTCACCAAAATTAGGTTGTATGAGTGTTTATATGGTTCTCTTTTTCTTCTAAAAGAAATCATAGATACAGAAAATGTGGTATATTTACACAATGGAATACTTTACTACTCAGCAATTAAAAACAATGAATTCATGAAGTTCTTAGGCAAATGGTTGGAACTGGAAAATATCATCCTAAGTGAGGTAACCCAATCACAAAAGAACACACATGGAATGCAGTCACTGTTAAGTGGATATATTAGCCCAGAAGCTCTGAATACCCATGACACAATTCGCATATCAAATGATTCCCAAGAAGGAAGGAAGGAGAGGTCCCTGGTCCTGGAAAGGCTTGATCCAGCAATGTAGGAGAGTGCCAGGACAGAAAAGAAGGCGGGGTTGATTGGAGAACGGTCGGAGTGACAAGGGCTTATGGGACTTATGAGGAGGGGGGAACTGGGAAAGGGAAAATCATTTGGAATGTAAACAAAGAATATAGAAGAAAAAAAAAAGAAAGAAAGTAATACTTAAAAAGTAACTACTTTGTTTCATTTGTTAGGAGCATGCAAAGTTCTCCAGGGTTTGCTGCCCATCAGAGAGGTTGGTATTTAACTTTCATCAAGGTTCAACATTACTTCACACTCTGTCTCATGAACAACTATAACTATTTAACTAACTATATTCATCTATATTTTCTTTAAATTGCTCTTTTTTAGTGCAATCATTAGACATGTTCATGTATCATAGTTGAAGGAATTTGAGGTGTGGCTTAGTGGTAGAGTGCATGTATAGGGAGGGCCCTGGATTTAATTCTCAGGAATAGAAAACAGTTACAACTATGTGTGCTTGAATGTGCATTATGCAAATATGTGATCTGTGTGTGTGTGTGTGTGTACATATAAAGTATGACCTAGTTTAACTCTTACATGTCAAGTAGTAACATCCTTAATCAGTCTATCTTAATTTGGGGGGAACATTATAGGTTATGGCAAAACAGGCGTACTTTGGGGTGTATGAAGTTGTAATGTTTTTTTAGCTTGTTTCACACGAAATAGTTGCATAAAGTTATTTTATGTTTTTGAAAGCCATCTTTTAATATATAAATCTAACATGTTACAGCATATAGGTCATGCAATATAGTGTCTTGGTCAGATTCTGAAACCCCTCTGACACTAAATTAATTTTGTAATGCCCATGTGTTTCAGCTCGAACAAGGAATGGAATTGCAGAAATCAAGCGGCAGCGATGGCTGGCGTCTCAGGCAGCTCCCACCAGTTCAGAGTTACTGGTTCTACCTTATGCTTCAGGACAATTTACCACTTCTCCTTTGGTAGCCACACAAGCTGTTAAACCAACTAGCCAGATTTCAGCTCCAGTGAGGTCAAATATTGTAATGGTCAACCAGTCACAGCCACAAAATACTGTAACTAGTAAGTTTAAGTTTTRTTCTTTAAATTCAGTTCATCCAAGTAACCATGTCTTACTTTTATAATATAAAATCATGGCCCAAGATAGAGATGAAGGAACTTGTAAAGACAACAGTTATTCAGCCACAAGAACATAAAACTGGATTTTTTTCCTCACTGTTATATAAAACTGGCTCACCTGTGTAATACCAGCAGTCGGGAGAATCAGAAATTCAAGGTCAACTGCCTTCAAATAAAAATATTTTTTACTTAAAATCTACACGTCGTAACTGAAGTCTACAGTTCTTTCTGTTCTAACTGAACTGTAAGACAGCCAACCTTGAACTCGTCTAATTTCAGTTTTGGGGTAATAATTGGAAATACCTGATTGTGTTTTTAAGCAGAATGTATATTATATTTCACCATCATTTTACTGTGAATGTCAGTCTCTCCTGGAATATATTCCCAATATACCACCATCTTTCTGTGCTGAATAGTCTATATATTCTCAGCTAAGTCTTAGAGCTAGAAATAAAGTTAGAGATTATGCTCTAATCCAGATCATGCTTGTTGTATGTATACTTGTTGAAGTGAAACCAGGGCAGTAAGAAGTAGGAAGCTGTTTAGTATATGCTTTGGGATTAGAATTCAGGGTTCCTCTCTTATTTCTGAGTAGAGTAATTGTGCCACCCATTAAGACTGCTCATTTCAGGCAGAGTTGGGATGCCCTTAATCCCAGCACTGGGCAGGCACGATCATGTAGGTCTCTGACCTCGAGGCCAGCTGAGTCTACAGGAGTTCCAGGACAGCTGAGGCTACATGCAGAGACCTTTCCTTGAAAAATAATGACAACAACAACAACAAGATTGTTCATTTCTATCTTTCTCCAAATCCTGTTCTATACTAGGAGCATTCATTTGATTCCTTTTATACTTTTTTTCTTTTATGTTTCCTTTGTATTGTGTTGTGCCCAACCTAAGTGCATACGGACCGTATTGCATTCGTTTTACTATCTTGTACACTGCCTTGCTCATAGTGGTACTCAGAAAATGTTTTCTGGATTTTAATATATAATAATAGTATCTAATGTTATCTCGTTACAAGGTAATAAAATCTGTGTTTCTTTGGCTTACTGTGTTTTCTTAAGGTACAGCTGGAGAGTCTTTGAGTGTCATTCCTGGTCCTCAGGAAAGGAAAACTCAAACCAGTTTAATGTCTCCTGGTAGACGTAAAAGGTAATACTTTATATAATTGGCACATTGTCAATAGCCACTTAAAAACAGACAAAAGATAACTTGGTGAATATTTACATTGTGAATAAATTAATAAGACTAGATTAAGTTCTTGAGATACATTCCAAACACATCTTTTCCAATATTGTGACTTTGCTGCATTTGAGTTGTGCCCTGTAATCAGTGGTGTGTAACTTACTGTTCCGTAGCTTTCTGTGATGATGTACAGAATAGTGGTGTAGCTTATGACGGATTTTAACTCATTTGTAGAGTGTCTTCTTAAATGAATATAAGTGAATATAATGTTAGTTTTGTGATCCAAAAGAATACACGGAGTTAAATCCGGACAGCATGTTTTTAGGTGTGTTATGGTCCACAAGAATGTATGAAGTTTGAAATCATGAAAGCATTTTTCATTCTTTATTTTCATAGGTATATTTTTCYTGTTCTACTTCAGCTTGTATTTTAAAACTAATATCAGCGGGCAGAGTTCTAAATGGTTTTTATCTGATTTTTCATTTGCCAACCAATATTTTTTTCTTTTTTTAATTAGAGCTTTTAACTTCTCAACCACATAAAATAGTAAAAATTTATTAATAACATTTTCAGAAACTTTGAGCTCTTTATTATAAAGCCTATGAATATTTAAAACTATTTTTTCATAGGCCCACTAAAAAAATGGTTTACATTCCATCACAAGATAGGTGGTGTAGCTTAGCATGTTGCTTACTGGAAACACACATGCCTAGCCATGTATGAGGTCCTGGGATCAATTCCCTTTACTACTAAATAAAGAAGGAAAAGGGGATAAAAGTACAAAGCCTATACACTTAAGACCACAGAACTCATTTTTGTTTGGGGGGGGGTGGCTTTTGTTTTGTTTTTCCATTCGTTTGTTTTCTTTCTTTTTCTTTTTTGTCTTTTTTTTTTTTTTTTTAAATAGAAGTCGGGTTCATTACTTCTGAATCTGTATCTGGTAATGCTTCTCTGCTCTGACTTTGTTCTTATGAAAAGAGAAAAGGAATGTGCCTACTACTAAGACGAGCTCAAAATTTGTGTATATATTATCATTGATCTGTTAAATAGATAATAAGAGATAAGCTTTATCATTTATTTCAGTGAATCACAAAAGAAGAGTTTGACATTATCTGGATCACATTCATCAAGGAATTTTCAGGATCCAAATGCATTTGCAGTAGAAAAAGTAAGTGACCTTCCTATAATTCAGTTTGAAATATTCTCAAAACACTTATGTATATGTAAACAGGTGTGTTTATGTGTTTTGTATGAATATGAGAGCAACAGGATTGCCTATGGAGTAGGGAATTATACCTGGAAAGTTGCAATTAGAGAACACATGTGGCAAATGTACCAAGTGAAAATTATTTGTGATTGCCGGTTGCTGCAATTTAATTGAACATTTTACCAGGATCAGATAATTGAAGACCTCTTTGACATAGTAAAAAGTGTAGAACTGTATTCTGGATGGTGTAAAGAGCAAGTTGGTGACAAATTCGTACAGCACTTCTGAATTGCAAAATACTTTGTTCAGGCCTGAATGTAGTTGGAGGCACCCGAACTGGTGTTTCTTTCCACTGAGGTTTATCAAAACTAGCCACTGCTATTGATTTGGTTTTGTGACATTTTGGTTTTTTAATTATTTATTTAGAATTGAAGTCTTGCCATTTGTTCCAGATTGAACATAAACTTCCGACTCCAGTTTATAATTTTATCTCAGCTCCCCAAGTTGCTGGGACAAAAAAATGTGATCACAAAAAGTGATTTGGGTTTGGTTTGGATGGGTTGGGTTTTCGTGAATAATGTAATAGTCTTTCCTATCTTTTACTAGTCTTGATTTTCTTTTTCAGCAAATGGTTATTGAAAATGCAAGAGAGAAAATATTAAGCAACAAATCTCTTCAAGAAAAACTAGCAGAAAACATAAATAAGTTTTTGACTAGGTGAGCTATATGATTCAAATCTCTAATTGTTTTTACCTAATCACCCAACTGCACTAACTGTTTTCTTGGTTTTCCTTTCTGTTTTACAGTGATAGTAGTATTGCTCAAGCACCTAAACAGACAGATAGCAACCCAACAGAGCCAGAAACGTCACTCGATGAACTCCTAGGCCTTCCGGTAAGGGTAGATGTGTGTGGGGGTATGAGAGTGTGAGAGTGAGAGGGAAGTATGGTCAGAATGAAATGCTATTTTAGTTTTGTTTTAAAATCATTGTCAAAAAGTTACATGCCTGCAATCTAATTTAAAGTAATTAAAATAGATTGTTCATTTATCACAAATATAATCTGTTTCTGAACACATTTGAATAGTGAATATAGCATATAAGTCAGCAAATGTCTTAGAGTCTGTGGGGAGTGGAGGGAACACACATGGTCCTCAGACCGCTCTGAGTGCACTAGCCTCCATACTTTGAAAACTCTATAGACATTAAATACCTTGCTGAAGGGTGGGACAATGGACATAAAGTAATTTGCTGAAACGTCAGGCTTCTTGGTTCTTACAGCGGTGAACTTAACAGCAAATAGACGGTTCTAGAGAGTTCACCTCTGGAATTATCAGGTGATGGTGGACTTGCCTAGCCACAGAGAGCAATTTATGGAGGACTACTGCCAACCTTATCCTTTATGCCATGCCTACCCTAGAGTGTAACAACTGAGAGAGTGGGGAAATCTTAGCAACTGACAGACTGAGAGATGAGTGAAGCGGAAGTAAAGGCAGCCTATCAGATATAGATGCTTAGCCAGTGTGGCTTAGGACCAGCAGAAATCATAGGAAAGAAGTTCCCAGAGATTCCCACCCTGAACCTTTGTATCAATAGATCAAATGTAATAGGTTTTTAAAAAGATAGATTTTTTTTAAAGTTGCTTCAATTTTTATATAACTTTCACTGTCTAAGCCRAGCACTTTTCAACATTTCTTTATCTTCATTATTCCTAGAACAACTTTCTACAGCTCTCCCACTTGTCATATGTGGGAAGTTGATTCTAGGATCCTTGACTTGTGATTATCCCTTGTTTTCTGGTCTCAGGGCACCTCATCTTAATAGACTCCTCGATATAATGTCTACTTATAGTCCTCCAAGACACAGCAAGTGACAAAGTAGGTCTTCTCTCCCTGCAGGCCTCCTAGGCACAGAGGAGCACTCGCTATCTCACCAAAGCCTGCACTTGCCTTCGAGGCTTTTGGGAACTGTGGGTTTGTCTTGTGGATGCATAGGACTGCCAGTCTCTTTTTCACTCCTGACACTTGGCTGGAGCCATTTTCTCTTGTTTTAAAATCATTGTCAAAAAGTTACGTCTCCTTTTCCTCTGTCACCGTCTGTTTCTTCACACCTAACTTACCGATCGCCCCTCTGTGATGTCATATATTGTTCTTCCACACATTTTCTTTGGGTTGGAGCCCGATCCTTCCTCTCCTCACTCCTCTCATTTGCTACAGTTTGCAGTCAACTAGCCTGGGAGTTATTCTTTTAAATAACCCTATTATTCAATTCAGAAGAAAATTTCTTGTAGGGAAATATTTACACGTAAAAGGTCAACAAGAACAAATGTGACTAATTTCTCTGGTATTAAAGCCATACTAATTCTATTTTTTCATGCCTTCATTTTTAATTTACAGAGTGAAATCCACATGTCTGAAGAAGCAATACAAGATATATTGGAGCAGACAGAATCAGACCCAGCCTTTCAGGCACTCTTTGATCTATTTGACTATGGTAATTATTGAGTATTGATTTAACAAGTAGATAAGTTTTTTCTCTACTGACTTGAGTAACCTAACCCAGAATTAAGTAACATCACCAAGGACTTCTGAAAAACTGCCTGTTCCCTTACAGCAAATAATGGACGTGGGAGAGTGAGTCTTTATTTTTACTTAGGAAAGGAGGTTTTCTTTTTTGGGTTTGGATTTTATTTTGTTTTGTGAGAATTTTGACCAGTCAACAAATGAGCTCTGGTGAGTCTGTTATAATACAGATAAATATAAATGACGCCCCAGTATACAAAGTATTAGGCATTGCTGTCAGAACAGCCAATAGAATCAGCATTATCTAAGAATTATTACATGTGCAAATTCTCAGAAGATTTTAATAAACATTTAACATTGACAACCAGGTGCTATGTCATGTGCCCATTATCTCAGTCAGAAAGCTGAGGCAAGAGGATCGCTTGAGTTAAGAACTTCAAAAGTAGCCTAAGAGAGCATAGCAAAACAAAAAGAAGAAAATTTGGCGAGAAAAGTCCTTGACTTTGTGTTTGTAGGTGGCATATAAAGGAGCGTGTTAGCACCGTTGGTTAGGAGGTGGGGGGGGGGGGGG
>BDUI01001643.1:68683-82052 GCA_002335545.1 Apodemus speciosus | reverse complement strand
AAAACAAAACAAAACAAAAAGTATAGATACTGATAATACCAGCATATTTGTTCAATTCCATAAAGGTATACCATTGTTTTCTATTACATACCTAGGCTGGTGATTAGAGCCACATACATACCTGGATAAAATATCCACATTATTACTATATATGAATATGTTTCGTAAAAAATAGCTTTGCGTGTGCATATGGGCAACCACCGATTACACCGGGCTTCTTTCATGTGTGGGCGATACATTTCTCAACCCAGCACTGATACCACGTAGTCCGGATCGCACAGGAGCCCAGACTACCATGCAGTCTCTGAAGCGTTTATTTGCTTTTGTTCCAGACAGTATTGACCTTGTTCAGAGCCAACAGTGGTAAAGTGGCAAAGATGACAGGAAGCAAGAGTGCGGAGACAGTGCAGGCCATGGCAGATGCCAAAGTTCACTGCACGTGGGCTGTGTGTTCAGTTACATGTTCGAGGCTAGAGGAGTTGAAGTGCCTTTATGTGCGTATAGGCCTCTTTTTTTTTTTATCTCTTCCTTATGCTGACACCATTAGTTTCTCCCTCAGAGTAACTTTTCCAACTTAGAAGTATGTACTGAATAGCGCTATCATCCATCACACCTCCCCCGAACAGAAAGCCATCATCCTGAGATCAGGACTGTGGCTATTGTTCACAGATAAATCCCAGCATCGAAAACCTGAAGGATGGATGACAAGGTATTGTTTMCTCATCTCCGTGACAGTTGCAGGTGCTAACAAGTATGAGAACAAAGTCGGGTGTTTACTAACAAGGCTGAACAACACACTTCCCATAACACCTTAAGAAAGCAGCAAACAAGCCCAGAGGAGCTGCAGCCTAGCTATCTTACATGGTCAAAAAAGCCTGTCTGGGATGCCGCGGAGCTGAAAAGCAGAGTCAGCCTAAGGGAGAACTAGGCATTTGAGTCACAGGGAATGGCTAACCAGCCCGGTGAAGAACAAGCAGCATATACTAAACCCAGGAAGAGACAGGGCAGGGCTGGGAGCAGAGCTCAGGGGGACAATGCTTCTGAGGCCCTAATGCCACTCCTTGGGTGTCTTAGGGTTTCTGCTGCTTCGAGAAAACATCATGACCAAAAAGCAAGCTGGGGAGGAAACGGTTTATTCAGCTTACACTTCCACATTGCTGCTCATTGCCAAAGGAAGTCAAGACAGGAACTCACACAGGGTAGGAACCTGGAGCTGATGCRGAGGCCATGGAGGGGTGCTGCTTACTGGCTTGCTCCCCGAGGCTTGCTCAGCCTGCTTTCTTCTAGAACCCAGGACCACCAGCCTAGGAATGGCACCACCCACAGTGGGCTGGTTCCTCTCACACTGATCACTAACTGAGAAAATACCTCATGAAGGCATTTCCTCACCCAAGGCTCCTTTCTTTTTGATGACTTCCGCTTGTGTCAGGTTGACACAAAACCAGCCAGTATGCTGGGTACAAAGCGACATGCAGAAGTAAGCGAGCACGTGAACGGAGGCTGCAGAGTAGCCGCGGGCACGGGAGGGCCTGGACTCTGCCCGTGCCATCCCCAGCCGCTTCCCAAGAAAGCTCTACTACAGCATAAAGAGCTGAATGTAACAGGCAAGAATAGACGGTGGGGGCGGGGCAGGCGGRGGAGTGTGGCCGCTGTGYGGAGGGCTAGACACAGGATCCGGGATACCTCAAAGTCAGGAGCGCCCCGGCTACTGCTGGTCTCCTTTCTCAAACAGGAATCTAAAGCCCTGGCAGATCCAGCATCTGAAGTCACGAAGCCAGGGAAGGGCGCGTGCTGTCACGTCTTCCAGGACCTCGACTTCAGACTATGATAAATCTCTAGCTGACCTCAAGAACCTGAGGCAGCGCTCCTCCCAGAGCATGGCCTCTCTCACTGGCCAGTGATTACTTACTTCACTGGCCAAGTCAGTCCAGAGTAACACTATTTTTTTAAAAGATTTATTCATTCTTTTTGTATGAGTACACCGTTGCTGTCTTTAGACACACCAGAAGACAGATCCCATTAGAGATGGTTACGAGCTACCATGTGGTTGCTGGGAATTGAACTCAGGACCTTTGGAAGAGCAGTCAGTGCTCTTAACTGCTGAGCCATCTCTCTAGCCCAACGTTATTTTTTTTTCTGCTCTTTTGTAGATATAAGTATAACCAGAGGYACAGGGAAAAAATTACAAGTAAATCCTGTATGTTAAAACAACGTATGCTGCCCATACGCTAGGCATTTCTAGCATCTCAGTACATGGGATGTGGATACAAAAGGATCAGGAATCCAAAGCCCCCAAGGGCTACACAAGACTTGTATTAAAAACACAGACAGCAGGGTGATGGTGGGGTACACCTTTAGTTCCAGCACTCAGGAGGCAGAGGCAGGCAATATCAAAGCTTGAGGCCAGCTTGGTCTACAGAGCAAATTCCAGGACAATCAAGACTATAAAGAGAAACCCAGTCTCAAATAACCAAAAAACAAAACAAAACAAAACAGAAAAAAAAAACCAGACAGACAGACAGATAACAGGATAAAGTCCCATAAAGGTTTGTTAAYCATAGAGAGGCTTGTGTGTACTTGAAAGCAAAGGTTAAAGAACCCACACAATGGGTGAAAGGTCAATTTCCATTCCACAATACAGCACAGAACAGTAAAAATTCTTTTTAGAAAGATTTCTATGGTTATGTAAATGACTGCTTAATTTAATCCAAGTGACATTCAATAATTCATTTCTAGAGTTCAYAAAAGTAAACTGGGCTGGAGAACTTGGAGTCAGTTCCAAGTGTGTGGTGGCACCTGACTGTTAATTCCAGAACTCAGGATGAAGAGGCAAAAAGAGCATGCATTCTGGAGACCATGTTAGAACTGAGTAATACCTGACATAAAGAGGAGATGAGCCATTGGGACCAGAGAAGAATATTGAGAAGGCCCCGAATCCAGGACTGAGGGTAGGGGATTCATTGACTGTTAAATTGCATTTGATACTGTGTAGAAATCCCTCCTTCAGACTCAAGTTCTATACTTTGATCAATTTTATTCTGGTTGYACTGTTTTGAGACAATCTTTCACTATACAGCCCAGGRTAGCCYCAAATCACAATCCTCCTGCCTCAGCTTCTTCAATGTGGGATTACATATAGATGGACTCTACTACACCAGTTCAGATTCACTTTTCTCATGCAGAAGATAATTTGCACTTGGTTATAAAATCTTCAGTATAAACTAAGAAGGCTCTGCACACTTTTGTTTACACACCCTAGTACCTGGCTTATCTCATTAATTCATCTAGGCACTATTGTTCAGAACCCCAGTTAACCTAATTTTACCGGCCATCCTAGCGAAATTTACAAATTGACCAAAAACTCCTCTGGGAGTGATGGCCTGCTCTTTCAATCCCAGATAAYCCAGAGGCTGAGGTAGGAGAATGAGGAATTCAAAGTCRGATGGCCTAGACAGCAAAACCAGTAGAAAGAGAATGATAGTGGAGGGGAGGAAGGAAGGAAGGAAAGGGAAGGGAGAGAAGGGGGGGGGGAAGGACCAGAAGGAAATGGCACTCTCTTCCTCTTTAAGGAACACTTATTTTTATGGGTGAGGTACTGCCATCTCCAGACGGGAAAATAAACCATCCTTCTGGCTTTCCTAGTACTGCAGCCACCCAGTATTTACTATTGTTTTTTATCATTCTGAGACTGGGTATCTCCAAATCGCCTACGTGGGTTGAAACCCTTGATCTCAAGCTCCTCTTGYCCCGGCAYGTGGAGYTGCTGGAACTGGAGGCACTGGCAACTCAAGTAGGATTAATTTTATAGTTTAGTTTGCCCTCAGCTTCCAGCTCCAAACCTCATGTCCTGAATTATTCTTTCACAATCTCTTGCATAGCAATGCTCTTTTTCAGCTCCTACTGCCAGAACTACGCGGTTCAGGGAACCCTGCTTATTACAGAAACAAAAACCATGTAAGCCTACCTCCAGACTCTTAAAGACGGACAGACGCGATCTGGAATGCTATCTTTGGAAGGTGCAAAGTATTCACCAAACACAACAACCAGAAGAGAGGCACTCACTCCAAATATGATTTATTTCTTGTACTGTCTCAGCCATCTTGTTAGTTTTAAGACAATCTTTTGACTGTTATATAGTGCCTGAGCCCTGATTATGACCAATAATTAAACCAATGATTAGCCAGGTGGTGGTGCATGCCTTTAATCCCAGCACTGTGGAGGCGGAGGAAGATGAGTTCGAGGCCAGCCTGGTCTAGACAGAGACAGGGGTGTGTGGGTGGGTGGGTGGGGGAGGTGGGAGAGAGGGAGAGAGGGAGGGAGGGAATGTGTGTGTTTTCCAGGACAGCCAGGGTTACACAGAAAAACCTGTATCAAAAATACAAACCAAAACCCAAAATCAAAACCAACCAAACGAACAAAAAACAAGGAAAAGGAAATCACAAGGTCACGAGCACGCTTTAAACATCTTAGAAACTCCTGGGCCTGCAGAGACTCAGCTCTCTGCAACCTGGGATCGCACCTGGCCAGGCCCAAGCTTTGCTGCACAGCCGGTACGGAGTGTGACAGCAGCACAGACAGACATGGTGGACACACGACAGCGCGGGCCACTCGACCCGAGGCGCTTGTGCGGACCGCTGCGGCCCGCGAGGACCGACCTCTCCGGCGGGCGGTGGGGTCCCGGAAGCCGGCCCACCCCCGGGATCGACCCTGCTCACCTGCAGCAGCCCGCGAAGCAGAGGCCTGCGGACGACGCCGTGCAGAGCCGCCAGGGCAGCCATGGAGACGCGAAAGGCTGTCAAGGGCAGAGAGGCGCGCCGCGGCCTCCACTTCCACCGCAGACCCCGCGACGTGGTGGCGGGCGCCGCCCCGGCCCTCTCCTCCAATAGCAGTCGGAGATCGCTGTGCTTGGCGGCGATTGGCCCGTAGCCAGGGGGCGGGGCCTGGCGCTGACAAGAGGGCTGTGCCGAGGCTCTCCCTGACAAAAATGGACTAAGGACCACGTGGCTTGACACCTGGCTGGTGCAGCCTAAACCGCTTTAACCTCTTGATGTCTGTACTTTCCATACAGTCAAGACTTTCCAGTCACTCAGCTGCGCCTGACCGCGTGACTGTATTACCCAGACAAAGGATACTGGTAAAAGTTTCCAGCAATTTATAATACCAATAAACCAATTACTTATGTAAAGAGAATTTTGAAGTTGTTTTTCCGTAGGATACTAAGTAAAATACATATTACTAATTAAACTTCACTGCGTAATAGTAAGATTACATCAGCTTTCAGAAAACCTCCTTGTAGGCTGGGTGTGGTGGTACATACTCAGGAAAGAGGCAGGTGGGTCTCTATGAGTTTGATGCCCGTCTGGTCCACATAGCGAGTCTCTGAACAACTAAAACTACAAACGGAGACCCTGTCTCAGTAAACTTAAAACTAAACAAAAACCCTCTATGCATTAACTGATGTTAATTAAATGATAATTCTCTTATTTGTGGAACCCATTGCTAAGGTTAGTTGGGGGGGTTGTTTTGTTTCCGTAGTTTTTAGATAGGGTCCCAACGTGCAGCTCTGGCTATCCTGGAATTCATTAAGTAGATCAGGATAGCCTTGAACTCACAGAGATYTGTCTGTCTTTGCCTCCCTGGTGCTAGGACTAAAAGCACTATGCCAGCCCATTTGCTGACTTTGAATCTTTAGTTGGGGATAGCAGATCTTTCTGACTTGTAATATTAATTTTCCTTGATGTAAAGCAAAAGGTACAGCATACAAATTGAACAATGTACTTCAAGTCAACCTGTTTTATGTAATTGTGTGCATTCCTGTGTAGGTCAAGGGTCGACCTCTGACACTCACTCTGTGGCTCTCTGCTGTTTTTCGTTTGTTTGTTTTTGTGTTTTGTGAGACTGGGTCTAGCTATCCTTGCACTTGGAGCTCACTAGAATGGCTGAGTAATAAGACACCATCTCTGCTTCTTCTCTTCCAACCCCATCCACCCTTCCATAGCTCTGGGACTACAATCGAGGGCCACCACACCTAGCTTTTATACGGATGATGATCTAAACACTTGCTTGTGATGCAAACAATTTGCACACTGAGTCATCTTCCCAGCCCCCTTTGGGGTAAAGTGTGTGTGTGTGTGTGTGTGTGTGTGTGTGTGTGTGTGCGCGCGTGCACTTTTGTGTATATGCACGAAGTGCAAACAGGTGCCTGAAGAGAGCAGTAGAGGACGTCAAAAACCCCTGGAACTGAAGGTATAAGTCATTGGGAACTGTCTGCTGTGTTCTGAGAACTGAACCCAGGTTCTTTCTAAGATTAGCTAATCATATTTTTTAACTGCTAAGCTACAAGGTCTGCTTATTTTGTTTTCTTTTTAAAGTCAGAGTCTCATGTAGCTTATGGATGCTCTCAATCCCACTAGGTAGTCAAAGATGGCCTTGAATTTATACCCCTCCAACCTCTGCCTTTAGATTGCTGGCAACAGAGGTGGGTATTGAACCCAGGGCTTCATATAATCTAGAGAAGTATCCTACTAAGTTACATCTTCACTATGAAACCTACTGTTTCCTTGGATGGTGGGGGTGTGCCTTCCTCATTAAGATACTCACTATATCAAAATGCCTCGGGTGATTGCCAAAGCTTTGCAATGGGCCTGTAAAAGAAGCCCACACATCTTCAACATGGTTTTTGTTCTGTTGTTGTAGTTTTGGGTTTTTTGTTTGTTTTGGAGTGTGTGTAATAGTCAAAGAAGGGGTGAATGTCCCACAGCATGTATGTGGAGATCAGAAGGTAACACAGTGCTGGAGTGGGTACTCTCTCTTCATAACGTAGGACCCTAGGATCAAACTCAAGTTACAGGATTGGTGGCAAGCTCCTTCACCCACTATGCCATCTGTGCAGGGCATGGTGGTGAGCACCTTTAATCACAGCATTTAGGAGCCAAAGACAGATTGATCTGAGTCTGAGGACAGCCAGGGCTACTCAGACACAAGGATCATATTCCTACTACTCAATCTCACTATGTTTGTCCTTTTCACTTAGCTTTAGCAGGTCAKACTTGTCTATCAATTTATTTTTTTCTAGATTTTCTAATTTGATGGAATATAATTTTTCAAAGTAGTCCAGACACTAGTGTTTATTGTAATATTTCCTTTCAGGTCTAATTTTATTTTGTATTTTTTTCTTTTGGTTAATTCAACTGGAGATTGTCATTCTTATTTTTCTTTTCTGTTTTAAAGATTTATTTATTATATGTAAGTACACTGTAGCTGTTTTTAGACACCCCAGAAGAAGACATCACATCTCATTATGGATGTTTGTGAGTCACCATGTGGTTTCTGGGATTTGAACTCAGGACCTTTGGAAGAGCAGTAAGTGCACTTAACCGCTGAGCCATCTCTCCAGCTGTTATTTTTCTTTTCAAAAAGCTATTATATTGTTCTTTGTTCTCTTTTTGTTTCCACTTGTAAGATTTTTTTTCTTTATCTTTTCCTGAGACAAGTTTTTGTCTCAAGGCCCTAAGTTGCCTAGAACTCACTGTAGACCAGGCTAGCCATGGCCTTGCAGGGATTTTACTGCCTCAGCCTCCATACAGGGAGTCTAGGCACGTAACACGTGTCTAGCTTCTCCGTTTAATTTCTGCCCTGATTTTGTGATTYCGATATTGCTATTTTTCTAAGACCTTGAAGCTCGCACCGGGAAATTAGAAGTGTGTTACTACATGCTATATTTCTGTTCTAAACCTATTGTCAGCGACCGCTAGTTATTTCATGAAAATTCTTTCATAATAGAAATGTCTATCCAAGACACACCCAGCTGTTTTAATGTTGCCTGCTTCTAGACTCTTCTTGTTTGTATGATTCTGGGCTTTTAACAAGGAGGTAAACGTTCTAATTTAGCTCACTGGAAAGCCTACTGTTTCCTTGCTGGTGGGGGTGTCCTTCCCTCATTAGGAGACTGCCTTGGGCGGGACTGCCAAAGCTTTGGAATGCACTTGTGCAAGAAGCCTAAAATCTAAGCTTAATTATTAATCTTGGTTTGGCTCGGGTTAACCTCATGTTTTTTTGTGGCTTCAATTCCCAGTCACCCCTATTCTTCAGCTCCCCCAATCCCAGTGAAGGCCAAAGTTCTAGCCATTAGGAAGTCATGTATTCATTCACCCAAGTGTCATGTCTTATTTCTGGTCTTTATGATGGCTACAATTTACTATTATATCCCGACACATAACAAAATGTTCTTCATTGAGACGGTCTCACGATGCTTGTCCATGTTAGTCTTGAGCTGGGCCTGAACATCAGCTACCACATCCTCCCAAGCAGCTAGATGTCAAGATGCAGTCCTCCCCAATTGAAACAATAGTCACTGATTTTAAAGACAGGCTAGCCCTGACTGGCCTGGAACTTGCCAGTACACCAAGCTGATCCTGAACTCAGAGATCCTCTGCCTCTGTCTCTGGAATGCTGGGATTAAAGGTACACGATACTGCCTTGGCTGGCCTTTTATGGTAGAACATCAAGATTTTCTGGATAGAAGAAATTTTTTATATTACACTTTTATTTTGCAAGAAAATAAATTATACAACTTAAAAAATAAAATCCAAAAATTAAGCAGTTCATCAAAATATTTCAGCCTACTGCATACAGAAACTGCTACCGTGGAAAACTGTACAGTGTCATCTCAGTATGTAGTGGTGCACATTCAAAACTGTACAGGTCATGATGAGAGACTACACCTCAGGAACTCTGACCACACATAGTGTAGATGACAGGAACGCTCTCAAACAACGTTTCTCTCATAACTGTGACCTTAGGAAAACTTGTGGCAGCATCCCAGTCATTCACACAAAAACAGAAGAGCCGGCTTGAGTTTATGATAGCAAATCTTTCTGTAAACTAGCAAATATTTCACCCAGATTGAATTTGAAAAATTTGCCCTTGGAGCAGAGCTAATGATATCATATTCAATTTAATGAAGAGTTAAAAAAAATAAGAATGATTAACATTTCACCTTTTTGGAGACTTTAATATTTATGCACAAAGAGTAAGAGCTTTCAATGAAGAAACTCGGATCTCTTCCAATAATTGTAAAAACTGGGAGACTTCAGAATTTCGTTGAGGATCCTTGTAAAATTATTAGAATGATGATGACCCCACATTTGCCTAACTGTATGCATCCACGAGTCTACCCTTTCCCCTGCATGAATCTATTCCCTGTCTCCTTATTCTGGYCGTGAGATGGCGACAGGTCAGCATTTGCAGATGGTGCCACCTTAGGTAGACAGAAGTGCTCAAGCTGAGCTTGCCATACCATTCACTTCAAAATGCCTCTGTGGTTGTGAGTGGGAGCTGGGCTTTCCTTGCCTCACCTGTGACATGCCTGGCCATGCTCAGACAGCAAGCATAGGAACCCTGCAGGGAGAGGGGAAGTCAGGCGGGAACACTGTCAGTGGTTCTGAGCCTTCAGAAAACTCCTGCTTGAGGAGTTTGTTTAAATTATCAAATCTATTCATAAAACATTTAAAGAAAATTTCAACAATGGTATAGGCACCTTCTCAACTAAATAGTTTTGATAAACACCAAAAAGTAGTTACACTTTTGTATATATATTTTTAAAAAAAGGATGAAAACTGTTAAGTCTGTGGTATTTACTGCTGCTCACTCCCCAAAGTACAATTAGGACATAATTAACTATTAAAAAATTTATAAAAATTTAATAAAAAAACTTTGCTATGGATTTAGTGTTACCCACTTTGCATTGAGTTTGCCTTTATAAATCAATACATCACAGCTCTCATTCTTAAATGACCAAATCGATTAGAAATTTCAAAGATGTTCTAAGAAAAATTATGGTTTAAAATGACAAATCTTAAACATTAAGAAATGGCCTAAAATGTCTCCCTTGATTGTCTCCTCCTTTGGCATTCTGGTATTGGTACAGGAAAATTGGCCAACACCAAGCTATTGAACAGAAGGGCCACAGTCATAAAACTGTCCTCTGAATTCTGGATGTACCGTCATCCCGTCACAGAGCAGCAAGAGTGGAGTTTGCTCCTCACAGCTGCTCCAGTCTTCACCTCAGCTGCAGGGCAGGYGGTAAGCGCGCGTGCACTTCCAGCTTCCTGTGAGTTTCAGAACAGATCTATGACTGTAATCATCGAAACCTTAAACACCTAACATACACTTTACTTCTTTCCAGCAGGAAGCTCACAGCTGCTGAGAGGCAGGCAGACCCGCAGCCCACTGTGGGGATAGAATAATACTGTATGCTTCTCAACACTCCATTTTCTGCTAGCTTCAGAACCATACTTCAAAATACTACGTAACACCAAAAATTCTAAAATTTGCAAGAAAACTCGAAACGTGCACCACAATGAGTCAAAGCCCAAGGGAGCCATTTTTCCTGTTGGGAAGAATTCTCTTCAGTTGCTCGAGCGAGTCCTTAAGTTCTAACTTCCCACTGCTCTGTGAAGTCCTGAGTCACCGCTCTGGATTACCGAGAGGAGCAAGGTAGGTGTTGCCCACTGAACATTTTAAAAATGTTTATTTTTAAAATATATAAATATATATGTACATATTTGGCAAGGTTACTGTTCGTTAAGACTAACAACTCTGAATGCTTTTCAGGTTGCAGGTTGTAATCTCACCTTTCTTCCTGCTAAGTGGCAGGTAATTATTATTTTTAAATAGAGAATGTCTTTCCAGAAAACTGAGGTGGTAAATCCCTAATCACAACACTTTCAATCACCAAATAATTCTATGCTACAGGTTAAGAAAGCAATTCTCTCACTGTACTGTATCAGAATATTTCTGCATTGTTTTCAACAAATTTAGGTACAGTATAATATTAGGTGTATGAGTATTAAGTGTATTAGTAACACACTTAATGTTTGCTTTGAGATTCTGACTCTGCAGTCAGTGATGTACCTGTACCCATAAATGTTTAAACTGAAGCAACATTCATTATAAACTTCATGTTTTCAAAACAAGCTCTCCAGCCATATAAGGTTTAAAAAGAAAATCCCAAACCGTTATCATTTAACAACACATAACTAGACAGCACTCTCCTGCTTAAAGAAAATCAGGATTTGTAAGGTAGAAATATTTAATACCATTTTCAGGTTACCATTAAGATCCAGTCACTAAAGTGAGCGCGTGTTTGACAAACAATTTGACACTGGCACACGTGTCTTCTCCAGTGCGCCTGCCCTTGCCCAACACGGTGTTGACAATTCACTCTGTTCATCAAAAGTAGCTGAGTGCTACCTCTAGCTTTAATTGCATTAAAAAAAACCCCAAACAAACAAACAAAAAACCCCAGCATTTTTCAGTGCATGAATATCTGAAAATCCTTTCATGTGCAAGTATATTCCTTTGAAGAGGAAAGGGGAATAAAAGAAGCAAAAAGAACCCCACCCTCACCATTCCAAAATGTTATTTCTCTAGGTGGATATAAAATTGAATTGACTTTGAAAGTTCATAATGGACTCTTCATGAATGCAATTTTCTCCACAAAACAGCATGCTGTTAAAGAGTGTGCAACATGAAGGGAATGCCATCATGCTAACTAATGTGACTGGCAAAATAGAGTCGTTTTGTAAGGTAAGGCAGAGTTTAATATTTATGTAATCAGAGTCCAAATAAACCTTCCTCCAGCTGGGACTGGGACGCCCTCCGCCCAGGTCTCCAGATGTGCGGCTGCGCAGGCTGGCGCTCACTACGCCATGTATATGAAGGTGTTGATGTCGGCCTCGTCCCTCCGGATGTACTTGTGCTCGATCAGCCATTCGATTTGCTCTTTTATCATTTTCTTCTGTGGTAAGAACATGTTTTTCAGAATTTCTACTAATTCAGTCTGCAGCTGAGCATTGCTAATTTTCTTTCTCATTTTCATTATTTGTATGATGGCTTCCTAAGAGAAAAATGAAAATGAAGGTACATTAATATATTCAACTAGTTTGAGCAAAGCAAACCAGTAACTTTCTCTATGTTATCCTTTAACACCACCCACACTTCCACCAACCAGCTGGAGACTTACTCAGCAGCTACAATCTTTCCCATTACAGTTATTACAAAGATTTTGAAAGTAAAAAAAGTCAAAATAAACATATAACCTCTCTATTGTTTTATAAAAATTAATAACGCATTTGAATGTTTGTCTCCCTGTATGACTGTGTACCACATATGAGTCTGGTGCCTGAAAAGGCTGGAAAAAGAAGCACTGGGTTCCCTAGAACTGGAGTTACAGACAGTCACGAGCAAATACGTGAGTTGGTAAAGGCGCTTGTTTGCTAACAAGCATGATGACCTGAGCTCAAGCCCTAGGACCAACATGGTGGAAAAATACTATCAATTCTGGCCTCAAACTCAGAAATCCGCCTGCCTCTGTCTCCCAGTAAACACTATGTATTAACTAGACTAATAAAGTGATAATATTTACCACAGATCCTGTTTTTACTTTTATTGATTTAATTCATCTTTTTTACATTTAAATGTTTCTAAAGAAATCAACATTTTCACCTAAGTCAATTTTACCAATATGCTCTTGGTGATTTTTAAACTACACAGAAGCTGGCAATGACATTACCTGCAAAGTAGACCTACTGTAATCACCAATCAATTTTAGCTTTCCTTAGGCAACTAAAAGCAACAAGGAGCCTTCGTAGAGACTAGTAAAGGAAATGTGAAGAGATGCAGTTGGTTCTCTGTATCCATGAGCTCCACACCCACAGACTGGATGAACAAGAGAATTATGAGCTGAGTAAGGTGGCCCATGCCTTTSAGCCCAGTCAGATCTCTAAGTTTGAGGACAGTCTGGTCCACAAAGTGAGTTCTAGAACAACCAGGGCTACACAGAGAAACTCTATCTCAAAACTGAAACCAACCAATCAAACCAAAACAAACCACAGCCAACCAACCACAAAAGTATAGTTTAGGTCCATGATAATTGCATCTGTATTAAACACACARACTTAAACATCGCCTCCTAAACAACACAGTATGGTGACTAATCACACATTTATACTGTATTAGGCGCTATGATGACCGAGAGATTATTTAAATATAAGGTATAAAATCTGTAGGGTGAATATTCAACTCCTACACACTTTATACAAGAGATTCTGGGACCTGTGGAAATTCTTGAACCTTGTCCTGTGGATACTGTATTTAACACCCGATACTAATAACACAAATAGGCTCAGGAACCTGGCAATATTCGGCAGGATAAAATCCCTTCARCTTTCCTGTACAGGTATGACAGTCTTTTCATTGATACTAGATAATTTATGATACATCCAGTTGCAAGGCTTTTTATTTAAGTTTTTTGTTCATACACTATATGTTACATGTTTACAAGTACATGCCATAGCAGGCATGTGGA
>BDUI01001643.1:29795-54103 GCA_002335545.1 Apodemus speciosus | reverse complement strand
CCCCCCCATCCCCCTATCCACCCCTTCCCACATCCCTGTTTTTGTAATGAATCCCCTTTTAATAGGTATATACTCCTGTCAGTTGTTACTTTATAGAACCCTGACTAATACACTAAGGAACTACAATAGGTCATGCACCCCACCTGTCTGCTGTCTGTCTGTCTGTCTGTCTGTCTGTCTCTTCCTCCCCTGCCATCCACTATAAGCCAGTTCACATATGAGACGAGCCACACAGCAGGCACACAAATGCCATGAACTAATGTTGAGTTGATCTCAGCCATTGCGAAGCAATTAAGACATGTATAGCCAGGATGGTAATTACACTGATTCATTTCCTTTTCATTCACCTTGATCCTGGCCATTACATCATTTTATTGAGCTTGACCATCAGAAAATGGTCAGGAGGATGGGCAATAGGAGAAGGCAGAAGGCAGCAAGTAGGCTACTAAAGTTAACAGGGGAGAAAGTGAAGAAGGAATGCTATGGCCAAGAATGAAGTTTCTTCAGTTTGTAATGATCACTTCTGACCCAGCACTAATTAGTAGACACAAGCCCTTGGTGGAGCCTAGAATACTGTGAGTGGATTCCAGTGAGTGGATGTCCATTGGACACTTGGAGTTTGATTTTGCTTTTGACTGTGACTGTGCCCTGATATTTTTCCTTCTTGAAGGAAGAAGGTATTTTAGTGGAGCCACAGTTAAAAGACTTTGAATTTTAAAAGATATTGGATATTTTAAAGGGATAGAACTTTTAATATGTAAAGACTGTGGGACTCTAAAAGTTATTTAGATCTTAGGGATGCATAAGAAAGTAAGGGTTAAGGCTTAATAGTGACATGTTTGTGTGTCAAGTTGACAATGGGTCAAATGTAGTGGCTAGTTTTGTGCATCAACTTGACAGAAGCTGGAGTTACCACAGAGAAAGGAGCTTCAGGTGAGGAATGCCTCCATGAGATCCAGCTGTAAGGCATTTTCTCAATTAGTGATCAAAGSGGGAGGGCCTATCCCCTTGTGGGTGGTGCCATGCCTGGGCTGGTGGTCTTGGGTTCTGTAAGAAAGCAAAGCTGAGCAAGCCAGTAACATCCCTCCGTGGCCTCTGCATCAGCTCTTGCTTCCTAACCTGCTGAGTCCTGACTTCTTTGGTGATGAACAGCAGTGTGGAAGTGTAAGCGGAATAAACCCTTTCCTGCCTGTTTAGCATGTTCGGGCCCAAGTCCATCTCTAACACCACAATGGGCAAGTAAAGCACCCGCATGAGGAAAAGGCATGCACACACACAACTAGGAATAAATAGGTATTTTCTTTCTTCCTTTATTTAAAATTATTTATTTCATTTATATGAGTACACTGTTGCTGTCTCCAGACACACCAGAAAAAGGCATCAGATCCCATTACAGATGGTTGTGAGCCATCATGTGGTTGCTGGGAATTGAACTCAGGACCTCTGGAAGAGTAGTCAGTGCTATTAGCCACTGAGCCATCTCTCCAGCCCAAATAGATGGTATTTTCTTTTCAGGAAAGCATTGAATAAAAATTTTAAAGTATAACTAGACACCTTATGAAGTGTGTCACACTGTAAAACTTTTTAATATTTACAAATAAATACATTTCTCTCTGTGTGGAGTCTGCATGTGTGTGTTATGGAGGCTGGAGGCTGATATCTGGCACCTTCCTCTAGTTCTCTACCTATATTTTATGTGTATGAGTGTTCCTCCATGTAGAACCTGTGGACATCAGAAGAGGATGTCAGATCTTCTGGAACTGGAGTTACAGATGGTTTGAGAACTTGGAGGTGCATGTCATTTCTCTAGACCACCTTTGTTTTGGAGACAGGGTTTCCCACTGAACCTAGAGCTCACTGGTTCAACAAGACTGGTCAGTCAGTGAGCCCTGTCCTCTCCCTGTCTCTGGCACCCATATGCTTACCCACAGTGCTGGGCCACAGCTGCACACCACGACACAAAGCTTCTGGTGTTTATGTGAGTGCAGGGATCCAAATTCAGGTCCTCACACTTGTACTACAAGTACTTTACTCCACTGAGCTAGCAATGTAAGTTTATTTAATAACATGAAATATAGCAAAATATCTGTTTTTCCCTCTCAGGAGGACAACACTGCCTTGGAAAGGATAATCATACTTTCCTTACTGGCACAATTAAAACTTTTACAGAAAAGTGAACATACCCATTCCTGGATGGCACTCTCAAGACAAAAGCTGGGCAGGCCCCTAGTGTTGCTATGCCCCATTTCAATGCTTCACATATATTCTTCATACCTCGGCTAGGTATGCCCCAAAGCATGCCAGCTGTATTTCTTTCCTAGTTAGAGTTACTGAACTGAGCATACTACAGGACTATACCTTCCCTTGATTTGTTTTCCTATATGAATGTATATAGGTCCCCATATAACATCACAATGCCTCCTTTATCAGAGGACAATGATTTGGATACAAACATTTTCCTTACCTACTACAGAAAATAAATATTTACTGATAAAGAGAAGAAATAAAAAAAAAAAATGTACTTACCACTTCCTTAAGCTTGGCTTCAATCTCCTCAGATGTTAGTTTTTTGCTCAATGGTGTTTTCCTTAACAACATGTCACAGTAATTGGCAAGCAACTCGGGGCATTTTGACTCTGGCTGAGTTTTCAACCCCACTCTAGAAAAGAAAAAGTAGCTGTCCTTTATTGGAATACTACAATCACCTAAACGTCTGCCTGGAAAATGATTTTTCTTTGTCTCCACAGCACTGGTGATGGAGAGCTGGCAAGGGCACTGTGTGAGAGAATCACGAGGACACAAACAAGAGGACATGTGTCAACAGTGGGTTCACCCCTCACTCTGCATGGGAAGAGGTGATCACTTTAATCCAAGGATGAACTGAGCAGGCTCAACCTGTGCTGCAGTTGTGCTGCAGATCTCTTCCTGCAGGYACCTCATTCCAGTTTTTCTCAGAAGCACAGGCCTAGCATCAACCACTTATTTCCTCCTCACAAGTGAGTGCCTAAGTAATCTGGATGCTACTACAAGTTTACTCTTAGTGGTAAATTCATCTTGATTGCCAACTTGTTTCACTGAGAAACACCCATGTTAGTAAAGCACACGGACGGGTGTATCTGTGAGGGCTGTTTCCAGTCAGGATCAGGCTATTGTATCATCTGTTATGGATTCAATTGTGAAGAGACTGCTGGGCGGGCCATGGTCTCATTCAGGAAGTAGGTACCAGTTCAGGTGTAGGCATTGACTGTATCCTCCCTGGCCTATTTCTGGCATCAATATTTCCAATTAACTGTGATGTAATCTGCTGTTACACCTTCCCTGTCATCATGAGCTGACAAAACACAATAAATCTTTGCTCCTTTCACATTATTTAATTTTTAAGATTTATCTTTTATGTTTTCTTTCTTTTATCTGTTTGCTTGCTTGTTTGTTTTTATTTTTCACAGGGTTTCTCTGTATAGCCTTGGCTGACCTGGAACTCATTTTGCAGGCTAGGCTGGCCTCAAATTCAAATGATCTGACTCTGCAGTGCCCTGACTAAAGAAGTGTTCTTTTATTATTTTTGAAGACAGGATCTATAAAGTCCAGATTAGTGTCAAACTCAAGATCCTCCCACAATACTCTCAGGAGTGCTAAATTAAGGAACACACCACATTTCTATGAAATGCTAATTTTCAGCTATAAACTGTAAGAAGGGATGCTGTACCTAAGCCAGATTTATTAGTAGTCCAAATTCTTTTTAAGATTTATTTATTGTATGTAAATGAATGCTCTATCTGTGTGTACACCTGCACGGTAGAAGAGGGCATCAGATCCCAGGATAGATGGTTGTAAGTTACCATGAGGTGGCTGGGAATTGAACTCAAGACCTCTGGAAGAGCAGTGATCTGAACCACTGAGCCATTTCTCCAGGCCCCAAAGTAGTCCAAATTCTAGGTTCCCATTTTTCTCTAAATTTTACTTAGCGCGAACCAATTCACTTTATGAAGAGACTTATTTTCCTTTTAACTTATGGTTTAAATTTAGTATAGAAAAGTAATGAGTTCCTTTTCTTTAATTAACCMCTTTATTTATATGTGTGCGGTAGGGAGGTAGGTGACAGAGGACAATTTACAGGAGGTAGCTCTCATCAGCCACGTGGGAGCTATAGGACTGAACGCTGACTGACTGCCTCTTCGTCAGCTGGACCACTTTGCAGGCTCACTAACAGGCCTCCCCATCCCTGCTCCAGCTAGTCGCTCCCCCTTCCTTCTCCATCTGGTCTCTCTTCTGCCTTCACGGTACATGCATCCCCTTACCAATTCATGTTTACTTCCTTCTGAGCTGGAGATCAAACAAGGTTCTCATCCTTGGTAGACAAATACTCTACCAAGGGGATCATGTGTTAAAAATGAGAATTCAAAGTTTACATTAAAACTGATTTCCCTTTTTATGAGAGTAAAGTCATTTTCTATGCTTTCAGAATAGTAAACTTTTAGTGACTAAAGGAAAACCAGGCAGAGATTTTGAAGACTTGGAACAAAAGGTATTTTCTAACTTCCGAAACAGTATTTTGGTACAAACGAGATTCAAAAAAAATTCTAAGTTGAAGAATTTTAATAGCAACAGGTAGGCAAAAAAAAAMCAATAAAAGCCAAAAGGAATAAGTTATGCAACACAGTACTTCTGAGCTGGAAGCAGGAGGGTCTGTAGACAAAGCCAGCTGTGACTGCGCGTGCCTTTAATGAAAGCTCGGGCGGAATGAGGACTTTTGCAGCCAATCAGGCCTGAGCTACGTAAGTTAAAGGCTAGCCAGGGCYCCACAGTGAGACGAATAAAACGCCAAGAGATAAAAAGCCTATGAAACTCAGAGGTGCCTCAGGGATTAGGAGCACTGACTGCTCTTCCAAAGGACCCAGATCTGGTTGTTAGCACCCATGTGGTGGCTCACAAATAGTTTTAACTCGATTTCTAGTTCTGTGAGATCTGAGGCCATCTTCTGACTACTTATATGGATACCAGGCACACACTCATACGCATAAAAAAATTAAAACAAAAACAAGGGCAAAGGAGTAGATAGAATGTTTGTTTAGTATACAGAAAGCCCTGGATTCAATTCCCAGCACTGACTAATCCAGGCACAGTGCACTGAATCTGTAATCCCAACACTCAGAAGTAGAGACAGGAACATTAGGAGTCCTTTAAGATCCTCCTTGGCTACATAGGAGGGTTGAGACCATTCAAGACTAGAGACCTTGTCTCAAAAACTAAACAAAACAGTTAACAATTAAACTTAAAAGCAAGCCCAAGTAAAACCCAAACAGGGAAACAGTGCCCCATGCTTACCCAGTAGACCAGTAAGTAGTGTGTAATATAGGCCCCCAAACTTGAATTATTTTTTTTTAAAAAATAGTTTAAAAGCTTACCCTTTTTGCTTCAAAGGCAATTCAAGTTTAAATATAGTAGCATCATTAACAACTGCTTTATATGCCTGTAAAAAAAAAAACCCAATTTGGGATGGAATGAGATTTAATACTTAAAATATAGAAACTACATGTTCAACGATAAAAGTAAATCTGAATCAGGTATTTTTCTCAATTTATTTCTTTTTTGTTGTGCTGGAACTGCATGAAGACTGCAAAAGTTTATCTCCAACTCAACTTTAATTTTTTTAAAATTACCATTATTATTATTATTGGGGCAGAGTAGGCACAGGGCGTGTTGCACACACACATGTGTGCTGTGGTGTGGGGCTCTCATCTACTTCTAAGTGTTGTAGAGAAGAGCCCTCATGACAATTGGCTCATCATCCTAGAAGCCACCTCTCTGACCCCCTCTCAGGGGACTTTCAAACATTCCAGCACATTCCTTGTCACAATGTAACTACCATTATTCTATCTAGCAGGATTCTCAAGTGAGGCCATAACCTTCACTTGCCCTTGTTCAGCTTCCTAAACAACATTTTGTTCCACCTCCTTTCTCCTAAAACTGACAACATTTTCTTTCCAGTGTCCATCTTCAACAACTGGTATGCTCTCCCATTTCACTGAGAAAACTGGGACAGTCAGAGAAGATGTAATGCTAATGTTCCTATGGGAACTTTGAAGGAACTCTCACAGGAGCAGAGTACCCCACCACAGGACAGAGGCGGCCCAACAGGTAAAGGTCAGTGCTGCTAAACCTCATGCCCTCATTTTAAGAGAACCATCTCTTGGAAGTTGTCCTTTGATCTCCATACTCAAATACAGCTCAGCATACACACCATCTCTTACCACCGCCCCCCCAAATAAATAATATATATTAAATAAAAAAGTATCAGTCAGAGGGTGGTGGGTGCATGCTTTGAATCCCAGCACTCAGAGGCAGAGACAGGTGGATTTCTGAGTTTCAGACCAGCCTGTTTATGGAGCGAATTCCAGGTCAGCCATGGCTACGTAGAAAAACACCACCAACAAAACATACCATGCCGGGGAGGGGGGGTGGGGGGGTGGGCAGATGTGAATGAGAATGCCTCTGCTTAGGATGAGCTGTGGAGAGCAGCAGTGTAGCAGTGCAGTCTTATAGAAGACGAATAACAATTCAACCAGCAGTAACCTTCAAATCACAGGAAAACATCCCTGGAAAACTGAAGGAGGGAGAAGCTTCCTGGTTGAATCCTAGGTCACAATGATAGAAAAGACTAAACCAAATGTAATAAATATAGCTGCTGTGCTCTACAAAACAATCGGAGTTCCCACAGTCTTAGTTGTCAACTTAGCAGTATGATGTCACTGTTCACTAAGTGAACTATAACAGTGTCAGCTTTTATACAAAATGTCCACGGAGAGAAATGTCACCTTGTCTCTTGCAGTAAGGAAACGAGGATCATCCTGAAAAGCTTCTTTGACCAGTTTACTGAATCTATTAAACAACGTAAGTAATTGCTCCACATACTTCTCAGAGTCCTAGAAACAAAATGTTTTTCATATTAGCTTTTAAAAGAAAATGCTATTCTAATAAAAGACTAAGACTTAAACTTGGGGAAAATTCTTTTCTTAAAAGTAAATCTGACGGCTGGAGATATGGCTCAGCAGTTAAGAGCACTGACTGCTCTTCCAAAGGTCATGAGTTCAAATCCAAGCAACCACATGGTGACTCACAACCATCTGTAATGGGATCAGATGCCCTCTTCTGGTGTGTCTGAAGACAGCTACAGTGTACTCATATACATAAAATAAATAAATCTTTTTTTAAAAATGTATATCTGAGCCAGGCAGTGGTGGTGCACGCCTTTAATCCCAGCACTCAGAGGCAGAGACAAGTGGATTTCTGAGTTCAAGGCCAGCCTGGTCTACAGAGTGAGTTCCAGGACAGCCAGGGCTATACAGAGAAACCCTGTCCCAAAAAACCAAAAAAGTAAAAAAGAAAGAAAGAAATGCCTTTTTAAAAAAAAGTAAATCTGAATGATGTTACCAATTACTATTTTTCTGTTTCAATCACTATTGTAGATGTGACTGTGGATGAATTACTGCCATTGAATGAACTTACAGTAGTGATGGTTTCAGCAGCTGCCACCATGTCTGCGAGGCCAGCACTTATGATGTGCTCCTCCAAATCCTTCAACATTGGCTCTATCCCATTAGGAACTTTGTCCATCAATGAAAACATCAAATGTAACTCTGAAAGGACAACACACTCATGCAATTACTTTATAAGATTAAAATTCTTTCTTGATTAATATCTGTGGCCTTCTGTTTTTGATTTTGTGACAGGGTCTCACTATACAGAGCAAGCTGGCCTCAAACTCACAGAAGCCAACCTGCCTCAGCCCCCCAAGGCGTGCGGCACTAATGGCAGCTATGTCTTCAGCCATAAGGTCCTGGTGAAATGCTGTGAGAGTTTGAAATATATTATTAGTCTCCTGCGGCTATAATTAGTCTAAAATTTAAAAGAAAAGTTTTGTTTGTTTTCAAAACAGGTTTCTCCATGTAGCCCTGGTTATCCAGGAACTCACTCTGTATGTAGTCCAGGCTGGCCTCACACTGAGATCAGCCAGCATCTCTACCTCCTGAGTGCTCTAATTAAAGCTGTGTACCAGCACTGCTGGGCAGGAGAAACACTGACATGTGTAGTGACTATTCCTGGTTGTCAACTTTACTATATCTAGAATGAACTCTGGCCTGGATCTCGGCAGGGAGATCTTGAGGCATAGTGGCTATGAATCCCAGATTAAGACAGGGAAAGCTCTGAGTTCATGGTCAACTGGGACAAAGCAAGTCCCAGATCCAGGCTGGGGTGTGGGGGTGGGGGGCACACACCTTTAATCTGGGCCACACCTTCTGCTGGAGACCTACAGGACATTGGAAGAAGGAAGATTCACTCTCTCTCCTTCGCCTGTTTGCCATATGGGACTGAGCAACTGTTAGATCCTTGGAGTTCTGTCCACAGCTGCTGCTGACCACTGTTGGCGAGTTGACTATGGACTGTAAGTCATCAACAAATTCCCTTACTATAAAGACTCCCTGTACGTTCTGTGACTCTAGAGAACCCTGACTAATACAATATGTTTTAACATAATGTTTTATACTAAAAATTATTTTCTTAGTATGGGTGTGAGAGAGCACACCGATACTCTGTGTGTACATTCATGCATGAGTGCAAACCCTAAAGATGTCAAAAGTCAGACAATAATTTGGAGTCTTCCTTGCATCACATGTGCTTTGGAGGCTGAGCTCAGGTCATCAGGCCTACCTGAACCATCTTTATTATTTTCTAAAAAGATGTACCAAATTTCTAAGTCTCAAATACCCAGTTCTGTTCTATACTGTATGCCTACAACTTATATTAGCCTGTAAAAGCACAGTTCAACTTCAACGAAAAAGACAAACAGCCTTCCCAAACAATAAGTGTTGGTATATACAGGAAGAAAGGCACCTCCATCTACAAGAATGACCTAATAGCAATTCATTAGGTGATGGACTTAAGACACCCTGGTAAAAGGTTCTTCGGTATTCGTGAGGTTTTACCTACTTTCAGTTTCATTTCGCTTGATCATGCCTTGGCATTCTGCTAAAATGGTTTCTTTAAACGAGGTCACCAGCGCATTTACACAGCACTCCATGAGCTGAAACAGCAAGAACAGTAACAGCTACTGTAAGCTTTACAGCACACTAACAGTTAAATCATACTGTTGAGCAAACAGAAAAGTGAGTACACTGAAAGTAGACGTCATCTGCCTTTATGCAGGCTCGCTGTTCCTATATGGATCACTGAATACACCTTACTACTTTACCAAAGAAAAGGGAAAACCCAGAACTTAGGTTACAACAAAACAAACTTTGGCTAACTTCTCTTACCTGGTGAAATCTGTGTTAGAATTTTAGTTCTACATATAATCCAAAAATACATGAACATTCAAAATTAATACATACATGGTTAACAGCCTCTTGTCCAAGACTGTAGGAATGTCTGCCCCACCTGCTGAGTAGTGATGTCACTCTACCATAGACCCGAGTGTGCTCACTCAACACCCTCCCTTTAAACACTAATTCATTTTGTGCTATTTGTATGAGTGTTTTGCCTGTGTGCATGGCTGGTGCCATCACAGGCCATGAGATCCCCTGGAACTGGAGTTAAAGCTGTTTGTGAACTGCCTATGAAGGCACTCTGCAAGAACAAACTGTGCTCTTTCTTAACAGCTGAGCCTTTGTGCTAGACCCACACCCAACAATTACCTCCCCCAGTGAAACCAGATGAAAGTTTAATCATATGAAGAAACAAAAATTCTGGATTAAACAAACATAAGCTTAAGCCCTAGTCACTTAAATGTCTTCTGTTTCAATAAATTTTGCACATAAACATGTTACTGGCAATCCAGAATATTCAGATTCCAAAAATCTAGCCTGTTATATCTCAAAATGTTGTAAAGACAGGTTTAAATGCTATAACTTTTTTTTAATATTATAGAACAATAAATCCAGATATGGTATCAAACCCCTTAAATCCCAGCACTTGGGAAACTYAGGCAACCAGACCCCATCTCCAAAACCAAGAAAGTCATAAAACAGTACAAAAATAAAACAGCAGAATATATCACACCTTGAAACAATGATCATTATTCCATAAAACTTTTGTTGCAGATATGTACAAATAAATTACAGACATACATATAAACATATATATTAAGATAATTCATATATAAGTAGACATAAACATAAAATGTACTTATTGTGGTTTACAAGGAGATTTAAATAGGTCAAATTGAAAACCAAACAATTACACAGAATTTAGTAACTGCTCAATGAAAGGAATCTGGTAGATGATATTTCTAACAAGTATCTTCTATTTTATATGTGTATGGGTGTTTGTATATCAGAGCACCACTCCAATTCCTGGTGTACAAGGAGGCCAGAAAAGGGCATCAGAATCCCTGGAGCTGAAGTTATGAATGGTAGCAAGCTGCCTTGTGAGTTGAGGAAGTAAACCTGGGTCCTCTGGAAGAGCAACCAGTATTTTTAACTGCTGATCCATCTCTCCAGTCCTCACAAGTAATAAGTGGTCTTATAAAGCATTATCTTACTACATGGAGACATGGGCTGAGTAACGCGTGGTAGTATGTGTCTATGATCCCAGCGCAGGGGAGATGGGAGTCAGATCGAGATCCATGGCCATCCTTAACTACACAGGAAGTTAAGAGACCAGCATGTGCTAAGTAAGACCATGTTTCAAAGTGTGGAGGGCAGCAGCAAAAGGCCAAACTACACTAAACAGCTAATTCACAAGGACTGGTGATACAGCTGAAAGATAGGAATATGACTTTAAGATGTGCAATTCCTCTTGATATACTAAGAGAACATGCCTGTACTTGGAGTACAAGTTCAGCAAAGAAACACCAATCCTTGTTTCCCCTCCSGAGACAGGTTTTCCTTGTATAGCCCCGGAACTCTCTGTAAACCAGGTTGGCATACAACTCAGTGACCCACCTACCTCTGTCTCCTGAGTCCTAAGATTAAAGGCATGCACCACAACAGCCCAGCTATCTTCGATGAGCTATAACCCTTCTGGGAACCTAATTATATTTACAATTATGTGTATCAGTCACAAGAGAAAACATGAGAGAAGCTTAGTCCATGAGTAAACATGAAGAATTGGAGTGGTGCTCCATGACTGCTACATTCAGCACACTCCGTGAGGACAGGACTGTGCTCTGACCACAGCTATAGGCTTGGTCTCTCAAACAGCTGGGGTTGGATAAAGGACATGACAAAACATTATAATTTTTGAGTCACTTTGTCCAGTTATTTTGAATAATATTGAGGATGACATACAGGCAAAGGCCAGATTCTGAAGGGCCTTGAATTAGGAATTAATGATTTTTTGGATTTTGTACACAGGTTTGCATAGCCCTGGCTGTCCTGGAACTCACTACATAGACCAGGCTGACCTCATTACGGACATCCACCTGCCTCTGCCTGACAAGTACTCAGAGATTAAATAAGTAGTTTTTAAATAAGGAAGTAAAGGATTCAGAGTGATGCATTTGAAAAATTAGCATGAACTTACAAAAGAAAGTAAAAAATAAACACGCCCAGCTTCATCCATAAGAATTTATCTATGTGTACTGTATGCATGCCTGGTGCTTGTGAAAAGGTGGCATCAGACTCCGTACTGAAGTTACAGAGCTGAGAGCTGCAATGTGGATGCTGATAGCAAAATCTGTGTCCTCTGCTGAAGCAATGAGTGCTGTTACCAACTGAGCCATCTCTCCTGCACCACAGTGATTTTTAACTTTTTTAACCTGTATTTTATTTTATAGGTGTTTTGGCTGTAGTTTGTGGCAGGAGGCCAAAAGAGGGTGCTGGTGTTGGGATTCCCTACTGGTAGCTGTGAGACACCATGTGGTACTGAGAAGCAAACCCAGCAAMTAGTGCTCTGAACTGTTGAACCACCCCTCCAGCACCAACCCAATAATTTTCAAATGTACAGAAAATATTTTAAAATTTGTTATATACTGGGAAATTGAAGAATATTAAAAACCAATAAAATTTAGGTCTGTACAGATGGATTAGAATAAGAACTATAACAATTCAAATGGCAGTTTGGAATTAAATAGCAGTTTGTATATGGGTAATACAATACTCTTTCTTCAGCAGTCTCTYTTCCAGGAGATTCCATCTCAAGAGAGTACAAAGTATCAGGAAGGATGTATCTATAGTTGTGTTTAAAACACTAGGCATTAAGAGTATCTCAGCAAACCTTTTTTTAAGGACTTATTTATTATATACACAGTGTTCTACCTACATATCAGAAGAGGGCACCAGATCTCATTATCGATGGTTGTTAGTTACCATGTGGGTGCTGGAAATTGAACTCGGGACCTCTAGAAGAGCAGTCAGTGCTCTCAAACTCTGAGCCATCTCTCCAGCCCCCAGCAAACCCTTCTTATATGAAACAATGAAAAAATGGCTCCCAATAGAAAGCTGGCTAGGTATATTACAATGTATTTATACTGAAGTGTTACAACAGCATCGAGACAATATGTATGCACAATATCATAAACTTCTTTTAAAAATGCCAGAGTACAGGAAGGAAGAGGAGACTAGGAAGGGAAGGAAAGAGGAAAAGAGATGAAGTAAATGAGTATGATAAAATGCAACAGCTGTGGATCTGGCGTTAGCTACACCAGTTTCTCGACTAACAAATCTGATGACCAGGGCCTGGCCCTATGGCAGACTGAGTGCTTGCCTGGCATGCCTGAGAGGTACCGGTCTGATCGTCGGCACGGCTAGAAAAAAATGTGTGTGTGTGAGTTTGGGCAAGTTGTGGAGCCTGGTGACTAAGTTTTGATCCTTTGAACCTCTATGGTAGAGAGAACCAATCCTAGCCAGCTATCCTTCCGTGCTCCAGATGCATGTTGTGGCACATGTGCTCCCACACACATATACACTGAAAATAAACATAATGAGAAGAACTCAACTCCTGAAGGTTCTTTTACCCCTAAGATTATGGTACAGAGCTTATCTATTAAAATATCATTTAGAAAATCATTTTCATCAGGCAAAACAGAGATTGCTAATTTCTTTTCTTGCTCCAAATGTTTCATCCTATACCAAAAAAGTCCATTTCTTGAAACCATTTAAACCTTTTTTTAAATATTACTTTATACCACTTATCAAAACACTATATACACAGTGGAACCTAGATATATACTTGCTACGTGAGAACACCTTGACTGGATGGATGTCCAAGCACCTCTCATCTCAGATTCCCTTTCTGCTCCATTTGCTAGCTTCCGTGAAGAAAAAAAACCTTTGGTCAACTGCCACCAGCCCCTCCTGTACTTGTTTCGCTGAGATGAGCACTCGGTCCCCAGGGAGCTGCAGGGTGGAACGCTTATCAATGTGCGTGATGTTTTCCCCTCTGCTGCCCCAGGACCAGAAACCCTCACRGGTAAGGCTGCCATGTGCACAGGCAGCGGTTAACAAAGAAGGAACTCTCCCTCCCGTGCCCTCCCATCTCATCTCAACACTGGCCTTGGTGGTTTTAAAGGAGGAAGAACACTGAGCTGGCCTCACAGTGAGTGATGCAGTCTGCTGTACATCAGGCCAGATTCAAACATGCCTGGGCTCTTTGTAAAATGGAATAACCTGAGAATTAAAAATGCCTTTGGCCAGTAGGATTGGGGGAAAAAAAGGATCACATTCAGTCTGAAGGTGAAAGATGAGAGATGGCTACAGGACAGGGTACCTTTTCTTTGAGTGGGATTCAATTAATTGCATAATTAATTCTACTCCACTGAAATTTAATGAAGGCAACAAAACAGATTTGGTTATTATTACTTATATAAATTTGTAAATAATGTATTTTGCTTCAGCTGTAAAATAAGAGTTAAACTCAAAAGTTACCTGCATTTTATTTAAGTTTTTGAATTATAGTTTTATTTGTGGTGGGCATAGCACATGTGCAGAGGTCAGGACAATTTTTTTTTTTTTTTTTTTTTTTTTGGTTTTTCGAGACAGGGTTTCTCTGTGTAGTTCCGGCTGTCCTGGAACTCACTCCGTAGACCAGGCTGGCCTCGAAATCCGCCTGCCTCTGCCTCCCAAGTGCTGGGATTAAAGGCGTGCGCCACCAACGCCCGGCCAGGACAATTTATAGGTATCAGTTCTCTCTACCTTGTGGGTCCTGAGGCCTGAACTGAAGTCAGGAGTAGGCTTGGCTTCTGAACTATCTGCTGGCCCAGGATTCTGTTTTAACACTATCATCAAAGTCCCTCAACCAAAGAAGGACATCTGTAACATATTCGGAAGTTAACTCATTTTCTATATGACAAGCTAGTCTCAAAATTGATTTCCCTTGGCTTCTCTGGCTTGGTTAAGATCTTATCCACCACCAGGCGGTGGTGGCGCACGCCTTTAATCCCAGCACTTGGGAGGCAGAGGCAGCCAGATTTCTGAGTTCGAGGCCAGCCTGGTCTACAAAGTGAGTTCAGGACAGCCAGGGCTACACGGAGAAACCCTGTCTCGAAAAACCAAAAACAAACAAACAAACAAACAAACAAACAAAAAACAACAACAACAACAAAAAGGATCTTTTCCACCACTCTAACTAGTGGCATCTGCTTCATTTCTAAACTCTCCTCCTTCTCCTCATCATCGTTGTCATTTTGTGTGTGTGTGTGTGTGTGTGTGTGTGTGTTTGTGTGTGGCTATTTTGGGCAACAAAGATCAAACCCAAAGCCCTTAACATACTGAAATATTTTAGGCTAAGGTATATTTAACAATTTATAAATTACAACATACTTCCCTGTTCAGTTTGTTTTTTATATTTGTGTGTGTGTGTGTACATCATATAAATGTGTGGAAATCAGAAGACAGCTTTCAGAAGTCAGTTCTCAAACTGCTTAGCAATTCTCTTGCCTCTCTGTCATCTTTGCCTTAGGAGAGATGAGATTACAAATGTGTGCCCCTGCATCTGGCATTTTACATGGGTTTTGGAAATTGAACCCAGGTCATTCATTTTTAACTAATAAGTAACTTCCCTGGAACTTTTGTTATTTTTAAAATGTTTTATACTCAGCTGCTCTATAACAGCACAATTCAGTTGCATAGCAAGCACGGTACCCACGGAGTCACTTCCCTGGGCCACATAGAGTAATCGATCATGGCATACCTGTATAAAAACCGGCCCAGTCTTCTGAGTAAGTCCAAGCCTAGCTACAAATTTCTATACAATTTTCTATAAACAACCACTAAATTAGCCTCAACTTTCCACCTTTTCTTTGCCAGTATCGAAATTACATTAATGACTAAAATCCAAATATACTATGAATGAACAAGTAGCCTTCTTAAAAACAAAACATGTTCAAAGACTCTACTCAGTGTTATATCTGAACAAAGAATACAATTAGCACATCTATCAGTCAAGAAGGAGAAAGGTTATATGTTTTTGATATAAAACATATGTACGGAGGATGACTTAAGTTGAAATACTGTACATTGTATGCAGTAAAGGCTAGAATACAGAGTAAGATACCTTTGCAGATACTTTTCTCACCTGGGAAGAGTATTACAACCAGTTACCAATACTAGTTAAAGACATAACAAGCAGCAGTGTGGGAGGCTGGATGATGGCTCAGCAGTTATGAGTACTGTCTGCTCTTCCAAAGAATTCAGGTTCAATTCCCAACATCTCCATGTTGACTTTTTTTGTTTTGTTTTGTTTTTCGAGACAGGGTTTCTCTGTATAGTCCTGGCTGTCCTGGAACTCACTCTGTAGACCAGGCTGGCCTCGAACTCAGAAATCCACCTGCCTCTGCCTCCCGAGTGCTGGGATTACAGGCGTGCGCCACCACCGCCCGGCTCCATGTTGACTTATAACTACCAGTTCCAGATATCTAAGACAATCTGGTCTCCAAAGATACCAGACACAAACAGTGCATACATACATACATTACATACATACATGCATGCATACATACATACATGCAGGCAAACCACTCAGTAAGTGAAATAAAATTAAAAATGAGAGCAACAACAAAGAAGTGATGTCAGTGATGCATTGTTGTCCCTGTGCTACATGACTTGACAGTCCCAGAAAGCACACAGCCACATTACTTACTGCTTCCACAGAGTTACACTCGCGTCTTGTTTCTAGGTATCGGAGTGCTCTCTTTTCTTCTTCTTTTAATTTAGCATCTGCCTGTCCAGAAGCAAAATAGCAATCATTTTAAGACTTATCAGCAGACTAGTCAAAATTACAAAGTGCACTAAATTCTGACTTACATATTTCATGTAATTCTGCACACCATTCTGCTGTAAATATGAAGGTGCCTGTGTTCTATAAAATCTCTCTGTTGAGTCCAAGTATGCCTTCTCAAAATTATCCCTATAGATCTGAAGCTTGTCCTCAGGATTAGAACAAAGATTAACTGAAAGACAGAAAATAAAGTTCCTTTATCACTTTTGAGTATTTTAAGAATGACAGATGAATAATATACTGAGGTATGGTTATGTGACTCTAAAAAAGTTTCAAAGATCATAGCACAAAGCAGTAAATTAACAAATATTATAGTCATGTGGGTTTTTTTTTTTTTTAAAAGACAAGAGACTGCCTTCTGAACTGATGATTTTAAGTGAATCTGCAGGAATAAACAAGGATTTGCACAGTCAGGATGAGAAAAATCAATACCCAGAAGCACAAAAGCTCAAGTGTACCGACTAAGCTGCCTAAGAGAATGGAGGTGAGAACAGTTGTGGAGAGACTCAACTTCTGAATATAGCATGAGGTACCACTAAGCAGAACACTGGTAAACAGGCACAGGCACTTGCTGTCAAGCCTGATAGCTTGAGTTCAATCCCTGAGTCACACAAGGTGGAAAGAACTGGAGTTTGCAAGTTGTTCTCTGACCTCCACACACATACAGCATGGCACACACGTCTACACACAATAAAAACAAAATAAAATGGAAAAGGGGAGGGGCTACAAAAACAGTTTATTAGAAGAGCTTAGACATAGCACATATGAGGCCCAAGGTTTAATTTCCAGTACTGAAAAAAAAGTTAACTGTAAGAGGATCATTTTAAAAGTCTAAGTATAGAATTTAAAGAGGTCTAGACCAGTAGCAGATGAAATAAGAACAATTTCAATGATACTGGTAAAGAAAATCTAAAGACTTAATTAAAACAACCAAACTAGGGCTGGAGAGTGGTTAAGAGCACTGACTACTCTTCCAGAGGTCCTGAGTTCAATTCCCAGCTCACAACAATCTGTAGTGGGATCCAATGCCCTCTTCTGGTATGTCTGAAAACAGCTAAAGTGTACTCATATAAATCTTTTTTTTTTAACCACCAAAATAGGATTAAAAACATTTTAAAATGACTTAAAGTTCATTACTTCAACAAACAGATTTACTGAAGATTATCTTGTGCTAGGTATACTAATTCAGTAAAATGAAGCGTCAGTAAGAAAGACCCTCAAGTAAACTATCACACGAAGGAGGGACAATGCCTAGGAGCCAGTAAGTGTGAGGACTGTACCTAGTCTGCAAAGCAGAAGGGTGAAAGGGGGCACTTGGGTAATCTGAAGGCGAGGAAGCACTCTCTAAGGCAGAAGAGACAAGGTATTTGAGGAAATGGAACAAAACCTCACTGTCAGAAGCTGAGAAGGCTGAGAATGTGCACAGAAACCTAACTTCTGAAAACATCTATTTAAAATAAAGTCACTTTTTATGAGCTGTTGGTTGTAATTTACAGTTCTCTAGGACACCAGAAAGTTGTTAACCAAGAAGTTAATAAAGAGGAAATATGAAAAATACATTTGAATTTAGCAGGTTTCTCTGACCCAGAGTCAATATCATTTGTATAATGTTAAAATTAAAACGTATTTGGAACAGAAAGTATGTGGGAGTCTGACCGAATATCCTAAGAATTCCAGGGTGGAAATGTGATTATAAAAGTTGGGAACATACCATAGGACTCTCGCACTCCTATGACCAGCTGGGAATCAAAAGCTTCCCCTAATCTCTCAGCATGCACCAGCTTCATTGCACTATCCTGGAGTCTGTTCTTTATATTTGAAAAAATTGACTCATTCCATGTATCAAGCATGAGCTGGGAGAGAAGAAAGTACAGCATCATTTTCAGTGATTGACATCTCCAGTACCACACACAGGGGTCAGGACAAATGGGAGAAAAGGAAATCCTATTACTAGATCTGAAGTCTTGGGTCCTTCAGGAAGTCACACACTAGCCCAATAGTAAAGAACTAGGACCAATATGGTAACGCACATCTTTAATCTGAGCACCGAGAGGCAGAGGCAGGAGTATCTCTTTGAGTTTAAAGCTACACAGTGAGCTCCAGGACAGCAGGACTATATAGATACTCTGTTCCAAAAATCCAAAAAACTAATTCTTCCGAAAGAACTTGATTCCTAGCTCTGCTATTTATTTCTTTTCCCATATGCAAAATACTAATAGCCAAATATTGAGTGTTATAAAAATTAAAAATGGTAATATATGGAAAACTATATTTAGAATGCTCATATGCATGTCTGTGCTAATGGTCTTAATAAAAATGTGTGTCGCTTCCTATCTGGTTATCACAATTATAGAAATAAAGTGTACACACTGGTAAACAAGACTGATGCTGCAAGTCACTTTGTCCAACAGTTATTAGTGACAGGGAGAGTGGCGACAAAGGTTAACAAGTCTGTAACTCTCACCACACACCCTGGACTGCACTGTGTATTTTCCACAGATTTCATGGCATTTAATGCAAAGAAAACAGTTCTGAACTAGGAACTCCTTCTTCTCTTTCTGTGGTGAGAGCCAGGCCCAGCAGGCAGCACTAACATGCCCACATCTGCACCCAACAAGAACCATCCCAGAAACAATGTTCGTCTAAACCAGTGAGCCTCAAGGCAAATTTAAAATATGGTAAAAATGAAAGGAATAACAAAAAACAAAACAAAATAAAACAGGGTAAGATTATGGGCTACACATTAAACAGCATCTTCAAAGGTTTTTTGCCTTTAAAAAGAAATGTTTCAATCTACAGCAAATTCTAGCACTGAAAAAAACCATTGGTCTGCTAACCTAAATGGCAGTTTTTATTTTTCACATGTCGCGAAGGCTGAAGGTGCAGCTCAGTGGCAGAGCTTATATAGCAGGCATGTGCTCTTACATAGAAGCTCTGCTTTCACTCAGTTCTCACTAGCAGGAAGGTAACTGGTAACTAGGTATAGCAATTTAAAAAAATAACTTAGAGTTGAAAGAAACCTTGTGACACACATGACTAGCCTGTTCACTAAAGCACAGGTTACTGGGCACAGGTTTTTTAATTAGAAAGCATGCATATATAGAAATAAACACAGTATATACCAAACTTAAACCAGTATAAAGTAACCTATAAAGATAACAGCTGGTTAGCACAATTAAATGGAAAGTTAGAAGAAATGGTTTTTTTTTTTTAAAGAGAAAATGAATAATTAATTCATAAGAAGATAAAGTACAAAGAAATAACATAAAAAAAGATACTGAAGATAAAACTAGGAAAAGCTAAAAAGAAGAAAAATTGAGGGCTGGAGAGATGGCTCAGTGGTAAACAGCACCGACTGCTCTTCCTGAGTTCAAATCCCAGCAACCACACGGTGGCTCGCAACCATCTGTAATGAGATCTGACGCCCTCTTCTGGAGTGTCTGAAGACAGCTATGGTGTACTCACATAATAAATAAATAAAGCTTTTTTTTAAAAAAAAAAAAAAAGGAAAATTGAGGTTACGTTTGAAAATAGACTTACAGTTTAAGAGGACATACAAAGATAAAGAGAGCTGAAGCTTAAATCTGAGTGCGCAAAAAAGTTTCATGGAAAAAAACCAACTATAAAGAGTCTACATGTGAATAGCAAAGCCTGTATAAATCAAAACGAATGCCTTCTTCCTAAAGACATTTAGGGCATTAGGGGACATCAGGAGACAACAGGGTGAGACGCATACCTTTCGAACAATACTGTCTTCCATATTTGATTTTTTATTGCTGCTTTGTTTACCCAATAAAGTCACCTCTAGTTGACAAAAAGGTTTCGGTAAAATATCACACTGTGTGAAGAATTTTCGCCATTCAACTATATATGCCTTTAGCAAAGCTGTGTCATCTTGATGGCTCAGTACACGCTGAAAAACAAAAATTTATCAACTTGAAATGAACTTAAAATGCTTTGAAAAATAAGAACAGTATGCAGTCAAGCATTAATTTTAAAATATATTATTTATTGTACAAAGTAGTATATTTAAGAGAAACTAAACACATATCCTAATAAACATTCGGTACATAAATGTTCATAGCCACATTATCCAAAACAGTCAAAAAGTAGGAAATGTAAACCAGACATGGTGGAGAATGCCTTTAATCCCAGCACTTTGTAGGCAGAGGCAGGAGGATTTCTGAGTTCATGGCCAACCTGTTCTACAAATCAAATTCCAAGACAGCCAGGGCTACAAGATAAACTCAAAAAACAAAGTAACAACAACCTGACCTTGCAGACCCAACTACCAATGCATTAATGAGCTTGGGTGAAATTAGTTGAGGCAAGCCCACATTACTAAACCATACAACTATGAACAAATAAATAAATTAGTTGTGCTGGGTTGGTTGGTACAGGTCAGGGGTAGATTGCTTGCCTAGTATGTGTGAGACCATGAATTCCCCAGAACTGAGAAATAAATCAGTAAAATAAAATGGTTAGGTACTCTTTGGCTTGTTTTTCAAGACATATATATTATACATGTATGTTATATATATGAAATCTGTTAATAATCTGATTYTTTATGATCCTACTTCTGGAAATTAAAGTGTAAATTTTGTTAATTTGAAATAATCATTATGTACTCTTACCCAAAATCATTAACAAATAAGCTGGTGTTTGCTAGGGCACAAATTAAATTGTGGTACTTAAACCATTTAATTTTCCAATTAAGGTTTTAAAACAGTTTCTTCTGTGTAGCTATAGCTGTCCTGGAACTAGCTTTGCAGACTAGGCTGGCCTCAAACTCTGAGAGATCCACCTGTTTCTGCCTCCCAAATGCTGGGATTAAATGTACACCACTATCACCCCAACTCCTAACTTCAGGCAAACAAGAGTTTTCAGTAATTTCTTATGAAATTATCATTTAAAAAAACTGACGTAAGTATACTTTTAATCAGAGCAGTGAGAAGCAGGCAGATCTCTGTAAGGTCAACTTGGAGGTCAGTCTGGCCTATAAAGTGAGTTCCAGGACAGACAAACAACAGATGATAGATGGATGGATGGATGGATGGATGGATGGATGGATGGATGGATGGACGGACGGACGGACGGACGGACGGACGGACGGACGGACGGACGGACAGACAGACAGACAGACAGACAGTTGGGGAGTAAGAAGTTCTGGCCTTGTGGTTTAAAGATTTCATTTTATATGAAGAAAAGTAATCTGCTCTTCAGTTGCTTCTCAAAACTGGTAAGGGACACATTTATTAGTGATGTCACATTTACTCAGAAACAACACACCACCTTTGCATTCATCTTTTTCCACCCAAAAAGATGGTGTTAATAAGAACTTAACCAAAATAATACTTGCATAATTAATTAAATGCCTCAGTAAGATTTGTGTTCATAGCCGGGTGGTGGTGGCGCACGCCTGTAATCCCAGCACTCTGGGAGGCAGAGGCAGGTGGATTTCTGAGTTCGAGGTCAGCCTGGTCTACAGAGTGAATTCCAGGACAGCCAGGGCTATACAGAGAAACCGTCTCAAAAAAAAAAACCAAATCCAAAAAAAAAAAAAATTGTCTTCATTTCAGCAATACTAAAAACTTATCTATCAAAACCTGAGTGCTAACTTCAGCTCAGCAGCAACAACGCAATATGTAACTCCAGGATTTTACAATCCTAAAAGAGAAGTATCTGAACTTGAAGGAAAATTACTTCCCACCTGAGATGGTCTTAGTCATGAGGAAAAAGAATCTGACCCTGAGTTGCATCTAGCACTGTACTAATCTACAGCTTAGCTTCCCTTGGGAAGCATGGGCTCTGCTGAGAAGCCTCTGACTCCTGCGGTCTACAGCGACTGGGTGTGCTCTTGCCTTAACCTCCCAAGTGGTAAGGTTCCAAACAGCTGCCAACGTGCAGTTCATGCAGGACTGAAACCTGAACTCAGGACCTTTTACATGCTAGTGGTGTACCAACTGAGGTATGTGTCCTGCCCTCTCAGGGAAACTTTTAATTGAGGATAATGTTCTCTTGACAGAAATATGGGAAAGCTAATTACAATCACTTCATTTCAAAATGTAACAGATATGTCACAAGTTATTGTGAGGAGAGTGCCACTTCAAAGCTGTCCTGATCTCCACACAAACACTACAGCTCATACTTCACATACACACACACACACACACATACACAATAACAAATGAGTAAATAAAAGTATTTTAAAAGTTACTCTGAAGTTTTAAATTACTTCAGGAACTTCTGTCTTCATAATCATAAAATATATAGCTTTATGTATCGTGCATGTTCATGTATTCATGAATACACATGAACATGTATATATAGGCCAGAGGGGTTTTGTTCCTCTCAGGTGCCACCTACTTTAATTCATTCTCATTCTCTCTCTCTTCCCCCCCCCCCGCCCCCCCGCCCCCCAGTTCTCACTGGGCATGGTAGCACACGTTTAATCCCAGCACCGGCAGAGGCAGGTGGGTCTCCAGGTCCAAGGCAAGCTTGATCTATACAGTGTGCACCAGGACAACCAGGGCTATGTAGAGAAATTCCTATCTCAAAACCACACATGAAAACAAAAAACTAGTTCTCATGGGCATGGTAGGTTGGCTGGGCAGAGAATCCCAGGAATCTTGTCTCCACTCACCCAATGGTGAGATTACAAATAAATGCCATCATGAACAGATTACTATTACTACTACTATTATTATTATTATATTCATTTATTTATGTGGTATAAATGGATAGTATATCCACATGGCATACATACAGAGGTAAGAGGACAACTTTTACCTTGTACGTCCACCATGTGGGCCCCAGATATTAAACTCAAGTTTTGTTAGGATTGATGGCAAGTAACTTAATTCACTGAGCCATCTAACTGGTCCACACTTGGCTTTTTCTAAACTTGAGTTCTCTCATCAAACTCTTATCCTTGTGCTTGCAAACCAAATACTTTACTAAGTGGACCATCTCCCCAGCTAGATACACAATTTCAATATTTATTTTTAATTATATGTAGCTGTGTATGTATTTGATGTAAGTGAAGGTGTCCATATGTTAGAAACATTGGACCCCAAGAGGCAAAGTCACAGGCAGCTTATGAGTGTTTGATATGGGTGCTAGGCTCCAAACTCCAGTCCTCTGCAAAAGCAGTGCATGCTCTTAACTCCTGAGCGCCAGCTGTATACATTAGTATATATTAGTTTTTAAAAGTAACCCAAGGCGCTAGGTCTGGTGGCACACGCCTTTAACCCTAGCACTAAGGAGGCAGAGGTAGGCGGATCTTTGAGCCTGAAGCCAGCCTGGTCTCCATAGTGAATTCCAGGACAGCCAGAGCTGCAGTGAGACCCTGTCTCAAAAACCAACCAACCCAAACAATGAAGCAACCTAAGGATGAGGCTGTGGCTCACTGGTCCAGTCCATGCTCATTTATTAACCAAGAGTCTAAGGCTCCAGAATTGACATCTAGCACTAACAAGAAAAAAATATGGAAAATATGCAGAACTTACTGCCTGTGCTTGCTTAATAAACTCAAGAATATCTTCTTTTAAAGCCTGATGAATTTTTGATGAGCCTTTATCATCCCAAAGACAGACAGCATGCACATCCCTGTAAAAATAAGGCAGATGGATAAAGATCAGTAGTGAAACGGACACATAAACGAGAATTCATCTTAAGTTCACGGCAGTACACTGTCCATGGATCACTCATGAGAACGAAGCACTCTTTGGAAGGTATCTCAAACAGGTGACAATCTATTACTATTATTACCTTGTTGTTGTTGGACTTTTTTTTCTTTCTTTTCTTTGTGTGTGTGTGTGTGTGTGTGTGTGTGTGTGTTTTGTTGTTTGTTTAGACAGGATTTCTCTGTATAGCCCCTGCAGTCATAGACCTTGTTCTTGTAAACCAGGCTGGCTTCAAGCTCACAGAAAACCACCTACCTGCCTCCCTACTGCTGGCAATTAGAGATGTGCATCATTACCTCCCTCCAGGCTGCTCTCTTTCTTAATTCTCTATTTGTGGTATAGAAATTTATTACAAGCTGGGCGATGGTGGTGCATGCCTGTAATCCCAGCACTTGGGAGGCAGAGGCAGGC
>BDUI01001642.1:114001-129161 GCA_002335545.1 Apodemus speciosus | reverse complement strand
AAATATACCACATTTTCTGTATCCATTCCTCCTTTGAGGGACATCTGGGCTCTTTCCAACTTCTGGTTATTATAAATAAGGCTGCTATGAACATAGTGGAGCATGTGTCTTTATTGCAAGCAGGGAATCCTCTGGGTATATGCCCAAGAGTGGTATTACAGGGTCCTCTGGAAGTGTCATGCCCAATTTTTTGAGGAACCACCAGACTGATTTCCAGAGCGGTTGTACCATCTTGCAATCCCACCAACTGTACAATCTTTGTAAGTAGTAAAAGTATATCATTTGCATCTCTATTAATAAGGCTCTTTTTTTAACTTTTCTCTTTGATTTCCCTTGCTCATTCTTTGATTCTTGTCAAGATTACCAAGGAGTATCAGGCCATGTGGCAGATCAGATAAGAAGTTGAGTGAGGAATGTACTCAGCTTTAGAAGGTGTATTGATTTTCTTTTTTCTTTTTTCAGTTGACTTTGTATGATGTACCTTTATCATTGATCTCTAGGTATGAGACTAACTCTAAGGCAGGCTCCTTGGACTGTCTTATGTTACCAGGTACAGCAATTGTGAGGATCAAGGCAAAATAGTGTATAAATATGGAGCCAGAAGTACCAATCATTTATAGTTCAAAAGTTTTTAAGATTTGTTACAATGTACAAAACCCCAAATCCTTTCAAAAAAACTTTTCTAAACTATCATTGATAAAACAATTTTGATCACTTGTGCTATGAAGACATATTTCTATTTGTTTGGTAGAAAATATTGTAGTGATAATTTTAACATTTTTACAAACACAAAAATGTTACGTGAATATATTTTTGTTTTAATCTTAGATGTGGGATATGAGTTGCTTCTTATTGTCTATACCAGCTAACTATGATTTGTTTCATGGTCACACAAGGACATGATTTTTCACTAAAAAATGTCTTTGTTTGGAATTTTGGGGGATTCTTGGATAGAAATAAAAATGACCAAGCCCCAAGGAGGAGACTGTGGCTCCACCTGCTGCTACCCCCGGCAGGTGCTGGTCCCTGTTGCTGCTTTTGTTATTTGCTGGTTGCTTGATTGCTGGAATGCTGGATGATGGTTGGAGATATCTTGGTAACAAAGACTGGACCTGCTCCAAGGAACATGATGTACCTAATCAGCAGGAAGTAATCTAAAGAGTACTATGCCCCCTTTCAGCTTGAACCTTCATTCTCTCCTACTTAGTGTTGAGGGTTGGAAGGTGGTATATATGATAACCCAATAAAATGGCCAAAATGTCTAGCTACAAAATAACACTAATTAAAGTGGGACAGGCCAGGGACCAGCCCCTTGGAGATGGAAAATAGAAGCAGGAAGATCAGAAGGTCAGAATCTATCTTTATCTACATTGTGAGTTAAGGTCAGCTTAGGCTACAAGAGACCCTGTCTCAAAAAAAAAAAAAAAAAAGAAAGAAAGAAAGAAAGAAAGGAAGGAAGAAAGATAGATAGAATGGAAAGGAAAATATGAAAATTTAGCAATACGAAAAGGAGTTCAAAGAAAGCACAGATGAAAATACTGTGGCAAATTATAAATAGCTTGGTAACTTTGTAAGTAGTTGGTTAAAAAATTTTTGACTGAATTTTTAGAGCATTTCTCTATTTTCCCCTGTTTGGTTTTACAAATCCTAGTTTTTCTTATTTTTCACTGTCATTTTAATTTATATATAACTTTGTAGTAGAGACCCTTACAGTTGTAGAAAGTTTCAGACCACATGATACCTTTTCTAGAGAGAGGAATTCTCTAAATTTGGTTTCTGCAGAYTGAAACTTGGATACCAAGGCTATTGCAGAGGCCYCGGGTGAGGATACAAACAAGCAATGTATTGGAGTCTTTGGAATATTGTAGAATTTCAATACAYATCCACCCCTACCCCCACTTCTATAAACCGCTAACATAAATTTTTTACTTTAACTTTTATCTTTCTGCATTTTCTTTCAGGTTGCTTGTTTTTTCTATCTTATAATGAGGTCTGAATTCATTACTCTACCCTATTTTCTGTCTTTGGATTTTTACCCTCTGTTCATCCTTGGTTCAGCTTGGTGTGGGTACAGAATGTTTGGATGAATAAATGTCCTTAATGGATCCCTTTGATAAAATGAAAATGCTTTACAACAGTATTTATAGCTTGGAATTTAAGGTTCTAATTCTGATAAAGGGAAGACAGAAATCAAGGTTCTGAGCCAACATGACAGCAAGGGTCATCCAGGCTTGGGTGTAGGAACTCTACCTGTATTGGCAATATCTCCCCTAGGTGCAAAGAAACAAAGTTCCTTTGGGAAATAATCATCTATTGATGCTGGCCAGTTTATCAATATGACATGACAATTAAAAACAGTTGTTGGGAATATTGGTGGTGAGGAGTTATCCTGGAGGGACTAACTACTGCARTGATTTGAATATGGTTATTCTCCATGATTAACAGACTGGAGGCATAATCCTTACTGTGGTACATCAAAACATGGTGAAGCCTTTGAAAGGCAGAAATTAGAGTGTTGGTATCATAAAGGACTCTACTGTCCTAAAGTACTATTATACGACTGTGGATATTTATTTCAAGTGTAGATATGAGAAAGAGCAAACCTATTTGTCTTGCTTTCTGTCTTTCTGACCCTTTGAGTCCTCCCTTCACATTTTTTGTCCACAGTGATGAGGCTCATGCAACTCAGGAGTCTTTCATCACAGACTAGGCCAATAGGGGTGGCCAACAATGGATTTAGAGCCTTCGAAATTATGAGAAAAATAAATGTAAATAGCCTTTCTTTAGAAAATGTTTAGCTTCAGGCATCTTGTTATAACAATGACATTAAAAATGACAGTAATAACAACAACCAGACTATTATTTGCTAAATTTGGAAGTTCTCTTGATGACTAGCAGATGTGAAAAGAATTTGAAAATCTAACTCTTCCACTTTGGCCTTCTTCCTGATCTGAGATAGTTAACTTTGCTTTACTACATTGATGAGCACGGTGCCTAAGTATTTGGTCAATCACCATTTTAGAGGTTTCTATGGGGGTTTTTGTGATGAGCTTTAAAATAGTGGATTTGGATAAGGCTGTATAACAAAGACAGGCTATCCAAGCAGTTCAAGATAGTAAGAAAAAGAGTGAAGTTCTCCTAACAAGAAGGAATTAGGCCAGTGGGGTTTATTAGGACAGTGAGCAGCTCTGCCCTAGGTATGAGACTAGTAGATTTTGAACTTGCCCCCCCTTACAATAGAGTTCATCATTAAAAAAATTCTCTCTTTATATCAACATTCAAGGAAACACAGGAAAGTGTGAAAGGGAGAGAGAAGGAGAAAGAGGAAGGTAGCAAGGGAGGGAGAGAGAGGTGGGGAAGTGAGGGAAGGAGGGAGAGAGAGAGAGAGAGAGAGAGAGAGAGAGAGAGAGAGAGAGAGAGAGAGAGGGCAGAGAGGGCAGGGAAAGAGAGAGAGAGGGAGGGAAGGAGAGCGAGAACTTGCCACATTTTCCCATGACCCAAGTCAAATGTGAATGCTGCTGCAGGCTTCAAGTTTCACAAACCTTATCACTTCTGTAATAGTTTCTGCACAATACTGTTCAGGATTCATATTCATTTACATCTGTATCTTCTACTACAAATTTGTGAGTAACTTGGAGATTAGATTTTATATATCATCAAATATCCAGTGACTGGCACTGGCTGTTATGAAAAAAGTATTTAATACRTATTTATTAAATGAATGGAAAAGAATAATGTAAGAAATGGGGGGAGGGTTTTTCATGTTTTTTTGTCTATTTATTTGTTTCATTTCCAATGAGATGGTTATGCCTGGTGCATGGGAAGCTATCCCTAAACTACAAGAAAAACAAGGCTAACACCATAGGCAATGATTTTTCATATTAGTATGAGTCAAACATTATTATAGTCTCTCAAAAATAGCCCAGAATTTGTGCAAACCCATGAACAGATATTGCTATTAAACTAAAGGACTCAGGTGAAGATTTGTAGAATTAGCATATCTCTATTTATTTTTTGTACAAAAAAATCAACAAATCTTGAAAATCTTTTGTTTTTATAAAAATGCAGGGCTGGAAACTAGAGGAAGGGAGGATGAGCACACAGAAAAATCAGTCAAAAGGTGAGGGTTTGGAGTCTTAGGTAGAAGGTCGCAAGAGCAGCTTCCTACCTAGCTGCTTACAGTGTATGTGAGAGACCTAGTGCTTTCTATACTTGCTTTTGATATGATGCAATTTGAAATGATCATACAGGGTAATCAAACCCCAAGCAGGCTTTGGAGGAAGGCTGGAAGAAGCATAACAGGCAGAGTGAAAACAAGGTCATCAATCACACATTGTTGACACTACAGTTGAGCGAAATGACTAAAATGTTCTTGTGATTTATTCTCCTCTTTGAAAAGTTATTTCTTACAGTGTAAACATAAGCCCCTTAGAAAGAAGTAACTACCCCATTTGTCACTGCAGCTCCAGGCATATCCTCCCCAGGAAATCTGAGCCTTCTTGGATGGATGCCTTCAATTGGAAGACAGTAGAAATTGGAGCAAAGATAAATTGCTCTTCACTAGATGTTCTGGATGAGTACATCTAGAATGACAGCACTGTGGGAAATCAGGTCTCTGGTTCTGGCTTTTTCTGGAAGGGGTGTGTGTCTAGAGGCTGCCTGTGGCCTCATGCCTGAGACTGGGGGCATTGGGAATGTCACATAGCCTTTCCCTTGACTTCCTTCTCATGTCCACTTATCAAAAAATTTCCCACCTAAACTGATTTATTAATCCTGTTAGCCAGCTGGGAAAATTGATAAGAAAGAGAAAGTCACATAGGATATAGTGACAAGAAGCCCAGCCTTGAGAGCAATTGCTTCTAAGAGTTAAAACTGTAGGAAGCAATTCATTTAATTTTGTAACCTTGACCACAAAAGGTGAATATGGTGTGGTTTTCTGAATGAGAATGGCTCCTATGGGCACATAGGTTTGAATATTTTCTATGYAGGTTGTAGAAATGTTTGGGAAAGATTAGAAGGTGTGACTTTATTAGTCACACTGGGTTTTAAGGTTTCTGAAGTATTGCTTCATTCTCAATTTGTTCTCTGCCTCCTACTTATTGATAAAGTTATAAACTCACAAGCACTCCTGTACCATATCTGCCTGCCTGCTGTTATCATATTCCTAGCCATGATGATCATGGACTGTAAGCTTTTGTAATCAACAAATAAACTATCCTCTGTAAGTTACCTTGGTCATGATGTATTATGATAGCACCAGAAAGGTAACTTATAGACATGGTGAAACAGGAATTATGTCATAGAGTGTTCTTTCCTACATCACCCTGTCCCTAATAAACAGTCAGGAAACAGGTAAGAAATGGGTAAAGAAGCAAAAAATGAAAGTATTAAGGTGTCTAGACCACTGAAAGATGTTGTAGGTTGGCTTAATCTCTTCAGTGCCTGCCAGGGTATGTTACAGCTGTTCACAGTCACTATTCTAAAAAAATATAGGGTACTTGTTTTCTGAAACACATTCTCCATAAGAAGCAAATATGAAGGAAAGATTCAAACTGTAGAATCTTAGATACCTTGCACTCCAGACTCTCTGCATATGATAGGAAGATGCTGCTATTAGTAATTTCACTATAGGGCTTTGCATTTCCTGGTTCTTGGCATACCCATTCCTTCCCCGATCTAAAAATCCAATGTGATTGTTACTCAATTTATTATTTTAAAATACATAAAAATTAGTCATTATAATGAAAGGAAAGATTATTCAGGATGAAGTTGCTTTACTGATAGCCTTAACTTACCTGTGGAACAGGAGGTTCCTGACATTGTTTCTCCCCTGTTCCACCACAAAGGAGCAAGATCGATGGCTTTGTCTTTCTCTTGTCTTGGTAATGAGATCTACGAGTTTCCTCTGAAATTCATGTGCCACAGAACACTTCCAGATTGGAATCTCTCTTTGCTCATAGAGCATGAGCATGACTTACTGAAAGCCTTTAATTTTCCTACTGGCTAATGCAAGGATGGTTCAATATATGGAATCCACTACATAACAAACTCAATGGAACAAAAGCCACATGATCATTAGATGATGAAAAAGCATTTAACAAAATTCCACATCCCTTCATGTTAAATCTTGGAAAGAGCGAGAATTCAAGGYCCATGTCTAAACATAGTAGAAGCTATATACAGCAGGCAAGTAGACAACATCAAACAAAATGGAGAGAAACTCGAAGCAATTCCACTAAAATCAGGGACTAGACAATGCTGCCCTTTCTCTCCATATCTACTCAATATGGTACTTGAAGTTCTAGTTAGAGCAATTAGACAACAATAGGAGGTCAATGGGATACAAATTGGAAAGGAAGAAGTCAAAATATCACTGTTTTCAGATGATATGATAGTATACTTAAGCAACCCCAAAAATTCCATCAGAGAACTCCTAAACCTGTAAACAACTTCAGCAAAGTAGCTGGATATAAAATTAACTCGTGCAAATCAATAGTCTTCCTATAGTTAAAGGATAAATGGGCTGAGAAAGAAATTAGGTAAACAACACCCTTCACAATAGTCACAAACAATATAAAGTATCTTGGTGTGACTCTAACCAAACAAGTGGAATGCAGAAGAATGCAAATTGTTTCATTCTTATCTCACTGTACAATGYTCATGTCCAAGTGAATCAAGGACCTCCATATAAAACCAGATACAATGACTCTTATAGAAGAAAAAGTGGGGAAAAGCTTCAAACACATGAACACATGGGAAATTTTCCTGAACAGAACATCAGTGGCTTATGCTATAAGTTCAAGAATTGACAAATGGGACCTCATAAAATTGCAAAGCTTCTGTAAGGCAAGAACACTGTCAATAGTACAACAGAAAGTTGGTTGTTGGTAAACAGCAATCAACAGATTGGGGAAAGATATTTACCAACTCTACATCCGATAGAAATCTAATATCTAATATATATGAAGAACTCAAGAAGTTTGACTCCAGAGAACCAAATATCCCTATGAAAAAAATGGGGAACAGAGCTAAACATAGAATTGTCAACTGAGGCAACTCAAATGGCCTAGAATCACCTAAAGAAATGTTCAATATCCTTAGTCATCAGGGAAATGCAAATCAAAACAATCCTGAGATTCCACCTTATACCAATCAGAATGAGTAAAGTAACTCAGGTGACAGCAGATGCTGGTGAGGATGTGGAGAAAGAGGAACAGAACACTTCTCCATTGCTGGTGAGATTGCAAGCTGGTACAATCACTGTGGAAATTAGTGTGGTGGTTCCTCAGAAAATTGGACATAGTATTGAGGACCCATGTATACAACTCCTAGACATATACTCGAAATAGTCTCCAACATGTAATAAGGACACATCCTCTACTATGTTCATAGCAGCTATATTTATAATAGCCAGAATCTGGAAACAACCCAGGAGTCCCTCAACAGAGGAATGAATATAGAAAATGTGCGACATTTACACAATGCAGTACTACTCAGGTATTAAAATCAATGACTTCATGAAATTCTCAGGCAAATGGATAGAACTTGAAAGTATCATGCGGGGTGAGGTAACCCAGTCATAATAGAACATCCATGCTGTGCACTCACTGATAAGTGGATATTAGCCCAAAAGTTCATAGTAGCCATGATATAATTCACAGATCATATGAAGCTTAAGAAGAACCAAGTTCAAAGTGTGGATTCTTCAGTCCTTCTTAAAAGGGGGAATAATATTTATGGGAGGAAATATGGAGACAAAGTGTGGAGCAAAGACTGAAGGAAAGTTCATCTAGAGACTGCCACACCTGAGGATCCATCCCATATAGAGTCACTAAACCAGGATGCTATTACATATGCTGGGAAGTGCTTTCTGACAGGAGCCTGATAAGGCTGTCTCCTGAGAGGCTCTGCTAGAGCCTGACAAATACAGAGGCAGACAGTCAGAGCCAACCATTGAACTGAGCATAGTGTCCCAATTGGAGGAGTTGGGGAAGGGACTGATGGAGCTGAGGGGTTTGCAGCCCTTGGGGGGAGCTAAAGTGTCAACTGCCCAGAACCCCCAGAGCTTCTGGGGACTGGACCACCTACTGGAGCATACATGGAGATATCCATGGCTCTGGCTGCACCTGTGAGAATATAGCCCCAATGGACATAAATGGAATGAGCAGCCCTTTGGGCCAGAGGGGTTTTATGCTCCAGTGTTGGGAGAATGCCAGGGCAGGAAGGCATGAGTGGATGAGTGGGTATGGGAGCACCCTCAGATAGGCAAGGGGAGAGGGTATGGAATAGGGGCTTTCCAAAGGGAAGACCTGGAAATGAGATGACATTTGAAATGTAAATAAAGAAAATATCCAGTAATGGAAAACCATAATCACAGCTATGTAGACACTGAAGGACACAAACAATAATAAAACATGGCCTATGATGACTTAAATATATTTTAAGTAAAAAATGAATTGGGCTAACCTAACCACTATCTTATCTCTTCTATCTCACATACACTCAGAACACATACCTGATTACAGTTGGATCCACCATTTTCTAATCACAAATTCTATTTTATAATCAGTTTGTGAGTATCCTTCGTGATGTGTTATGTACTGTGCCACAAGAGTGGGTATGCTTTTATAAAACTGCAATGTTTAAAAACCATAATTCAAGAGACATCTGAGTATATGGGTATTTATATAGAACACAGGAGGGGAATTACTTTAGAATGAGTATTTGTTATCAATATATTTCATTAATTCCAAAGCTTACTACTTAAAATAAATAGTACAAAAAGGTGGTTTTGCTTTGTAGTATCAGCAACTCTAACAAATTCTTTGTACTTGTCAAGCAGCTCTTATTCTCAAGTGGCAGACACTCTACGAGAGGAAATGGAATTTAAACATGAAGTGGAGATGTGGAGAAGTGCTAGGTGGAGGAGCTATGGGAATTCCAGGAAGGCCTGCTAACATTATGCAACAACTGGGCCATGGAAAGTGTCAAGTGAAAAAATATAGTTAATGAATTCTTTTAAAGAAGTAAATAATAGCTACATTCCTTTTATGGAACTTTGACTGTTGGCTGAGAGATGAGTGGAGAGAAGAGTATAACTGTGGAGAAAGAAGTTTTAGGATTCATCTCAGTTTCTAGTATTATAGAAAGTGCCCTATTTGTAGTTGAAAATGGAGAACCAGACTTTGAAAGTKKCCTATGATCTTCATGATATCTACATAAATGGTATTTCAGTTCAGTGATGACTCATTCAGAGAGTTTAGGTGAAAAAAGAGTGAGGGTAGGGGTAGGATTATTTAGATAACACTCAAGACAGCACAATTATGAAAATGCTCCCATCAGATAGATCTATAGACAAGACAGTGAAGCATTTTCTTACTAGATAATTGATGAGGAAGGGCTCTCAGCCCACACTGCATGGTACCATCAATGATCAGGTAGTCCAAACGTATAATCAAAGGAAACAAAATCCATGAGGAACAAAACACTTGCCTTTCATTTCCTGCTGGAACTCACTCTGTAGACCAGGCTGGCCTCAAACTACGCCTGCCTCTGCCTCCCAAGTGCTGGGATAAAAGGCATGTGCCACCACTGCCTGGCATAAAAGGCTCTTATATTTGTTGATTCTTTTCATTATTCTCCAGGTTTGTATTGCATTAATATGTGTTCTGTGTTTTATTCTTTCTTACCAGCTATTGGATTGGACTTGGTTGGTTCTTCCTCTCCAAAGTCTTTACTTGTATTTTGAAGTTATTTATTTGTTCTCATTTTGACTTTTATTTATTTTTTCATATTAAAAGTTATTTATTTATTTTCTTTTTATTAATCATTTAATTTATTTATATTTCAAATGATATCCCCATTCCCAGTTACCCCTCCACAATCAGTCCATCCCATTTCCCCCCTCCCCTTTCCATTTTGCCTCTATGAGGGTGCTCCTCTTCCCATTCACCCACTGTCTCCTCACTCCTCTAGCATCCCCCTATGCTGGGCCATCAGGTCTCCCTCCCCTCCCACTGATGTCAGATAAAGCCATCATCCTCTGCTGCATATGTATCTGGAGTTCTGGTTCCCTCCACGTGTACTCTCCAGTTGGTGGTTTAGTCTCTGGAAGCTCTGGGTGGTCCAGGTAGTTTGTAGTGTTCTTCTTATGGAGTTGCAATCCCTTATAGCTCCTTCGGTCCTTCCCCTAGCTCTTCCATTGGTGTGCCCAGGCTCAGTTCCAAGGAAAGCTCTGCATATCTGCATCTGTATTGGTCAGCTGCTGGTAGAACCTCTTAGGGAATAACCATATCAGGTTTCTGTCAGCAAGTGTATCAACAATAGTGTGAAGGCTTGGTGTCTGCTGCTGGGATGACCTCTAGGTGGGGTGGTCTCTGTATGGCCTTTCCTTCTCATTTGCACTTTTAATGTAAGTTCATAGAGCTGTATATTTTATCTTATGCCTAATTTTAATGTGTGTAAGATCTATGTTTTATTTTTTAATTAATGAATTAATTAATTCTTGCTGTTTTCATTTTCATGAATTAAAAGAAACCTCTCTTGATTATTTTTTTGACATATTGTTCACTTAAACCATGTGTTGTTTATTTCCATGAATCTTTGTACTTGCTAGAGATTCTCTTTCATTTGTCCCTTGTGTTTACTACATTGTGATCAAACAGGAGACATGGATTTATTTAAAATTTTCTTTAGTTGCTAAGATTTGTTTTGTGCTTCCATGTGTTGTTGATTTTGGAGCAGCTTCAATGGAACTTTATGTAGAATGTGTTTTCTTTGGTGTTTATGTGAAATATTCTGTCTATATCTGTCAGGTCCATTAGATGAATGATGTTATTTCATTCCTTTCTTTCTTAAGAGCTTGCCCATATGATGTGTTTTGTGAAGAATGTAGAGTATGGAAACCACATACTATTACTGAGATCAAGGTCTGAAAGTAGATATATATACTTTTATAGTGAATCAGTCAATGGGAATATAAGGTAAAGGACTTCAGCCAGCTCATTTCTTGGATGAGAAGTCTCTGGGAATTTAAATATTCTCTGTGCAGGATAGTTCCCACTAATCTTCTTTGGCCCAAACTCTCTGCTGATGATGAGGTGCTACTTTCCTTTGTCACAAGATCATTTTCTTGCTTTTAGTGAAGAGACAAAAAGAATTATCTTGAGCTTGTTTAATTTTAAACATATTTAATTTCTACAGCTATTGCAATAGAGGCATATTGGCATATTTTTAACTTTTTTTTAACAAACCATATGCAGGGCCAAAAAATGGAATGAATTTTTTAGATATAATTTCCTAGTCAGCTGATTTTCTAGTTAGCCACTATCATATTGACATCTTTAAATGATAGTGTAGCGGTAATATCTTCTATTTTCCTGCACTACTAAAAGACCATGATCAAGTCTGTAGTCATAAAGAAGTGACTTTAACCAGCTGCTATAGCTTGGCAGCACAAAACCCTGGAGATTACAGAATGCACATAGGAACCAGGTCATGCACTGTAGTTATAGCCTTATGAAATTCTAAGGATCCGAGCTGTGCATTAATAGTTAGTCCATGGGAATATGAGATAGTAAATATATGTGTTATATCACCAAATTTTTGGCAATCTGTTATGCTGCCTAAAAAATTGGTAAGTCATGCTCTTGACCTGGGTCTCTGAATAGCTCAGAATCTGACACTRCTGCTAGGGACCAACCACTCACTCTGTGTGAGCAGAGTTGGAAAGTAGTAAAAGAGTACCAGGCAGCTGGTACTGGCCTGGGCCCATAAGAAATGCAGGAATACAACTTGCTTATTTTTATAATAAAAATAATCATATAGTTTGTTATTATTTGTATATGCTTGGAGTGACCCTGTTGAAGTAAGTGTGTCACTGTGGGTATGGGCATTAAGACCCTCATCCTAGCTGCCTGGAAGTGARTATTCTGATAGCAGCTTTCAGATGAAGATGTACCTCTGTCTGTATCCATACCTGCATGGATGCTGCCATATTCCTGCCTTGATGATAATGGACTGAACCGCTGAACCTGTAAGACAGCCCTAATTAAATGTTGTCCTTTATAATACTTGCATTGGTCATGGTACCTGTTCACAGTAGTAAAACCCTAACTAAGACACAGTTTAAATAGAAGACAGATATACAAAAATACTGATTATTCATGTGCATTGATGACATAAATAACATAAACTGATTAGATAATACATATATGATAAGTAGCATAAAATGATAAATAGTATGACTAATATACAGCACATTTATGTTGATTTTCTGAGAGCAGAATTGACAGGAAGTGAAAATAAATGAGAAATTCCAAGACTTTGGTTGTCCATCTATTCATCCTCATGTAAGTTTATTTCCTTTTATATTCTTGAGGATATATGTTAAATGTTTCCTAAATTCTGGTTTGCTTTGGCTATGCTTTTACCTTGGTGAAGAGGAACTGAGTGTCTCATGATCTTGCTATGTTAACAACTCCCCCAAACTCTTGTAGATCTGAGAGCTCCAATTCATATGACATTGGCAGCTGCGATWCTGGATTCTAAGGAATTTTTTGTCAGTTTCTACCATGCTCCCATGGACATCCAATCATTCTTAAAAAGAAGCTGTACATTTTTCTTTTTTAAAGAGCAAAAGAAACTGAAATATGTTTTTTTGGATCAATTTGGGGAAAGTTTCAGGACTGAGAGAAAATAGAATCTAATGAAATAATTTGGGAGAAATTAAGAACTTTACTAAGTTTGTAAATTGCCATGATCATAATATTTACTCACTTTTCTAGAAAATTTTGAATTTATAGTATAGAAGAACAAATAATATAATTAATTTTATTATATTTTAAATTTCACACTCACTTGACATTTTTAGAAGAGTCTTTGAGATCATTATAGCTTTGCTCTTATAGAGTTCATGCAGTCAATGAAGTATCTTGAAAGTTCTGTCGTGAACTTTGTGGATATTGCCCTATGATGTCATACTATATAACTCTTACCAGGTTATTATTTAATTCTGTGACTCCAGGACTCTGCCAACAAGAAGACCATCATCCAATGAGACCCATTAATGATGGACCCGAAATAAGAGCTAAATGAATTATTTTCCCTATACCCACCATGTCTGTGGCTGTGTCTTATTAGCAATGGAAAACATGTTAAGTGATGGACATAGCTACAAGTTTTACTTGGTTTTGATTTTCTTCCCATTATTCTCTGTGCTCTATCCAGGATTAGAGAATGTAGCTTTCCTATCTAATCGGCAAAAGTCAGCCACGGTTTAGCATTTTCTTTCCAAATAAAATAAAAGCCAACATATCCACTAAGAAATTGCAAGTCAAGCAATGATCATTTAAATACTTGAGGAGACTCAGTCCATCTGAATCTCAGAAAAAAATTGTTTCTTGCTTCAGATTCTCTTTCCTCTTCTAAATTTTATTATTTACTTTCTATTATTAAATTTTTTGAAACAGGGTCTTGCTCTGGAATCCAGGTAGTTTAAAACTCAAGCCTGTTGCTTTGGCTTCCCAAATGCTGGAGTTCTTGGGTCATGAGTTTGTCCTATCATGCCCTGGTTCTCTTTGTACTCTGAGCATCACAGTTGGTTGTTCTAGTGGGAGATATTTTCATCTAGAATTAAACAGATCTAACAGAGATAGCATTAAGTGAGTCAGAGGAAGAAGGTTTTTTTTGTTTGTTTGTTTACAAGCATCTTTTGTGGTCTTTTCTATTGGGGATCAATGGAAATGAGCTGCTCATAATGTGTTATAGGACTTGTCTTCCTATGGGGCTACAAACCCCTTCAGCTTCTTCAGTCCTTTCTCTAACTCCTCCATTGGGGACTAAGCACTCAGTCCAGTGGTTGCCTGCAAGTGTCCAACTCTGTACTTGTCAGGCTCTGACAGAGCCTCTCAGGACACAGCTATATCAGGTTCCTGTTAGCAAGCACTTCTTGGCATCCACAATAGTATCTGGCTTTGGTGGGTTTGGTATATGGGATGAATTCACTGGTAGAGCAGTCTCTAGATGGCCTTTCCTTCAGTCTCTGCTCCACGCTTTGTCTCTGTATTTCCTCCATTGAATATTTTGTTCCCCCTTCTAAGAGGGACTGAAACTCCCATACTTTGGTCTTTCTTCTTTTTGAGTTTCATGTCATCTGTGAATCGTATTTTGAGTATTCTGAGCTTTTGGGCTAATATCCACTTATCAGTGAGTGCATATCATGTGTGTTCTTTTGTGATTGAGTTACCTCACTCAGGATGATATTTTCTAATTCTATCCATTTGTCTAAGAATTTCATGAATTAATTGTTTTTAATAGCTGAGTAGTACTCCATTGTGTATATGTACCACATTTTCTGTATCCGTTTCCTTGTTGAAGTACATCTGGGTTCTTTCCAACTTCTGTCTATTATAAATAAGGCTGCTATGAACATAATGGAGCCTGTCTCATTGTTCTATGTTGGAGCATCTTTTGGGTATATGCCCAGGAGTTGTATAGCTGGGTCCTCAGGTAATACTATGTCCAGACAGATTTCCAGAGTTGGTTGTACCAGCTTCAAATCCCACCAGCAGTGGTGGAATGTTCCTCTTTCTCCACATCCTTGCCAGCATCTGCTGTCACCTGAGTTTTTGATCTTAGCCATTCTGACTGGTGTGGCGTGTAATCTCAGGGTTGTTTTGATTTGCATTTCCCTCATAACTAAGGATGTTGAACATTTCTTWAGGTGCTTCTCAGCCATTCGATATTTCTCAGTTGAGAATTCAGTGTTTTGCTCTGTACTTTACTTTTTAATAATGTTATTTGGTTCTTTGGAGCCTAACTTCTTGAGTTCCTTGTATATGTTGGATATTAGCCCTCTATCAGATGTAGGGTTGGTAAAGATCTTTTCCCAATCTGTTGGTTGCCGTTTGTCCTATTGACAGTGTCCTTTGCATTTCAAAGCTTTGCAGAAGCTATGAGGTCCCATTTGTCTATTTTTTGAAAGATTTATTTATCTAATGTGAGTACACTCTAGCKGTCTCCATACACACCAGAAGAGGGCATCAAACCCATTACAGATGATTGTGAGTTACTTTGCCGTTGCTGAGAATTAAACTCAGGACTTCTGGAAGAGCAGACTGTGCTATTAACTGCTGAGTCATATCTCCAGCCTCCATTTTTT
>BDUI01001642.1:83304-99946 GCA_002335545.1 Apodemus speciosus | reverse complement strand
CCTCAGTGTAAGGTACAAGAAGCTCTAGTCTATATCATCGTTCCAGGCTGTATTTTATAAATACAGGCTTTATATTTTTATATATTTTAAATACTGAGACAACAATAGCGCTTCTCTCTCCTCCTTCCCTCTCTCCCAGCTTCTCTATTTTTCTTTCTTGTCAGTCTTCCTTTTYCTCCTCCTTTCCTTTTCCTTCTTCTCTCTCATTTCTTTTACCTCTCCTTTCTYTCTCCTCCTATTTTTCTGGACATGTTCTCTTTGCCATTAACCCACAATGCTCAGAGTGATGTTGGTATTCACTGCACATATGCTGAGTGATGSATGAGTGCATCAGTGGAGGCTGGCTGATAAAAAAAGAGCTCTTCCCATCCCCACCCCCACCCCYAGAATTATATAGCTACCTATGTGTTTGTTAGTTTCCTCCATTTGGGAGAGCAGCTGGTATCTTTCAAATCATCACTTCTTATTACAAGGTTATTATTATGCATTAGCACCTCACCTCCACAGGTAGCTAAAGTCTCACTTGCTGTGCACCTGCCATCAGAAGAGATTTAGAGATATGTAATTCTGGTCTCCAAGTATCTTCACACAGTTAAGTATTACAATAGTGAAGGTACATGTGTGGACTTGGTATGGATATGGACAACTTACTGAGGTTGTTTCCTGTTGCTCCTAAATGAGAAGCACTCATGCTACCATGGCATCTGCAGCAGACTGACTCTGCTCTGTTTTTGTACTGAGCATTCACTTAGCAGAAGTGGCCCCATAAATCATACTGCAYGTGACAGAATGGGAGGAAAGTGACAGASATGGCATTATCTGCTGGGAGGGATTATAGAAAAAAATTAATTAGAAATTGGGAGTGACAAATGGAAGATGTTTGGCTTTTGTTAATTTATCATCTTTGTACCCAATTCCTGCCCATCTGAGAAAGCCCAGAGACAAAATGCTTCATGTAGCATAAAACCTTGTAGTCTATCATGTATGGGATTCAGAAAGAAGATCTGTAAGAAAATCATTCACGTGTGCTTTTTCAGTTCCATGAACTTTAAAATATTTATGATGTCATTCAGATTTAGAACAGCCAAAGAGAATGCAAAATATCTGCTCTTGTTTGGGTGTGTCATTTGTGGGCATTTGTTTAAAATACAAAGCTTAACCTTAATCTTCCCTAAAGAACATATCATGCAAAAACATACAGTAAAATTTTGTTTAATGTGGAAGAAKGAGGAGCAGCAATGGCATGCAAATGCCCAGCTCATTTAAAGTGGCCTCCATGGGACCATCAAGAAAACCTCTGAAGCTCCTCTAAAGAGAGCTGTGAATCTTGTGTGAGTGTACACCTTAAGGGTCTTCTTCTCTGGGCAGCTACTGGGCAGGAAATCAAGTGGTTTTGTATCATCAGAACAAAGACATAAGGACAGGTGCACAGCATATCTAGTGATTGAAACCCCTTGCAGAAGTGAACATAACACAGCCCTTGAACTTCCAAAACAAAGGATCCTCCTAGCCTGCACTGACACTAAATCAGCATATGCACCACTCCTGCTAGAATGGGTAAAAAATGGCACTATTTTAGGCTGAAAGGAACATGCCTGAACTGGTGGCTTTATTTTGAGATTTAGGTTCCCTGGGGTAAGTGTTGGCATAACGAGGGGACTTTCAATAATTATAACCTTGCTGTAGCAATTACTTTGGATTTCCAGGCTTTCAAAGCTGCCTCTGTGAGGGAAAACTGYTAATTAAGGTTGAAGTCCTTCATGATCAGACAGCCTCCAGGCTTGGTATAATATGGGAAACTCTCTCCAACAGCAGTTTCTCCTTCTCTGATGTTGTCTGGGGAACTCTAAGCCCCCCACCTCACCTGAAGAATGTCAAATAGGAATAGCTTTAGTTAGACTACAGGATCAATTAATTACCCCTTTGCTGATAAGAATCTGTTCGGCTTGCAACTGAGATTCCTAAAACACTTCTCCATGCTAATGAGGCATTTTGATGTTCTTACCCTCAATCCCCCAAAACTTTAAGAGTTTTGAATCGTGCAAAGTAAAGTTGATAGCTGATCTGGTGTCTTCTCACAGGGCTTCCAACCACCCTTCACACCCATCCTCACACCCATCATCTCTGCTCCCACTTCCCTCATGAACTGTATTGGCTAAGGATCTAGAAGAATGGAGAGAACTGCACCTCTTCCAAAGACCAGGCAAGGGGCAAAAGAGTTCTGGGAAAGCGGCAAGGCAGATGATGTGGGACTCAACTATTGTGTTTTTGTTGTTTGCTGAGAGTGAAAGATGTAACCACTTTCAATTTGAGACTGGAGGTGGATAGTTTCAAGGTCCTGGCAGATATGTGTTGATGAATACAGCGAATCTTATCCAGAGAGGAGCACATACTGACCTCCATTAGTTTAGATGATGCTTGCCAAACAAGGTTGTGGTCTCCTTTATCAGCAGATGAGAACTATACTTTCTGCAGATTTTTAAATGCTTATACACACAACATTCATGTGCAGGCTTCTTTTCGCACATATGCAGGAGGGGAGGAGGAAGATGGATCAGATTTGTGAGTGGTACAAACTGAAGGAGTGATTCTTGTAAATCTGGTGTGTCTGACAAATATAGTGAAGCAGAAAAGATGTGGTACGTTCATTTTTTACAAGATCCAGGTTTTAATGCCAGCTCCATTATTTCTACGTGGGAATTTATTGCCAAGTTATGTTCTCATTTCAATTTTCTTTTCTTTTTTGTGAACTTTAAAGAAAATTAATACCCACTCAACATGATTTTTAAGGATCAAATAACTGATTAGAACACTTGCCCAGTGATATGTCTATAAGTAGGAGCAGCTGCTATGCTGGATTATTTTGCCGGATGACACTAAGATATTTGAAAAATCTCACATTTTACTTTGTAGTCTTACTTATTGATTTTGTTATCTATAGATGTCATAAAAAGAACATAAATTGAAAACAGAGCTGATTTAATCATTGGGATATTTAATGATCTCCCTGTGTTAGTTTGATTTTCTTTCTTATCAGTTATGCTATTACTTTTTCCCATTTAGTCAGGAAAAGTCCACATTGTTGAAGATAGGTTGTTAAACCACTTCATAATTTGAGAGAAGACATCCATTTCTACAAGCCTATATTCAATTATTCCCTCTAGCCCAAAACTAAAGGATAAACGAAGATGTTTATACATCTCTTAGCATCTCAAAGAAGGCAACTAATGTGTTTCATTTTTGTTTGAGTAGTTTTTTAAAATATTGGTATAATAAAATTAATTAATTAGTGGTTTGAGTGACACCTTGGTGTGTTGGGAGCATTTGAAGTGCTGTGTGACCATCACAACTGTCCATTCACTAAGCTTACTCATTACCTTTACACAAGCTCAGCACAATTGAAGAATATTTTACTGGACTTCTCTCCTCTTGGCCTCTACATTGTATGCTGTCTCTCTCTATGAACTTGGCTTCTCTAGGCATCTAAYAGAAGTAAAATCATTTGCTATTTGCCCAATTATGAGTATTCTATTTTACATAATGTTTTAAAATCTACTCATACCGAATCTTTACCAATGACTCATTCATTTTACCTTGAGGCACCTGGTAATTCATTCATTTATTTCTGTCGTGACAGTTCTTTCTATCTTTTGGTTGCTGTGCTTAATGCTGTTATGGACAATAGAGTCCTTATTTAGATTGTGTTCTTGAGTTCATCTACTTTGGCTATTTATATACCCATAAATGAAACAGTGTGGTTGTATGATAATCCATGTTTCAATTTTTAGCAAGTTACTTACCCATTTCTTGAAAGGCTGAACCATTTTAGATTCACATCAACAACTTCTAGTTTCATCATAATCTTACTAATACTTTCCATTTCATGTTTTTTATAATGGTCATCCTAATTGGTATGAAGCACATGACATTTTTATCTGGATTTGCCTTTACACAGACACACACACANGCAAGTTACTTACCCATTTCTTGAAAGGCTGAACCATTTTAGATTCACATCAACAACTTCTAGTTTCATCATAATCTTACTAATACTTTCCATTTTATGTTTTTTATAATGGTCATCCTAATTGGTATGAAGCACATGACATTTTTACCCGCACTCGCCCTTACACACACACACACACACACACACACACACACACACACACACACACACACACACAGAAGGGCATGAACATGCAAGTTGTTTGCCCAAGTCCAGTTCTGATTTAAATTGCCTGTTGCACTGCTGAAATCTAGAGTCCTTTATATATTCTGTATACTGTTCTTTACTGGGTATAGTCTTATTAAACATGCCTTCTTATTCATTCCTTTAATAATGTCCATTTCTAAAAGTATCTTGGTGAAGCTATACAGATCTCATTTTTGTTTTGCTTTACTTTTTCTTTGCTGTTGCCTATTTTTAAGGCGTTCATTAAGGCAATCGTTAATGTTTTAATGATTAAGAAAACTAAACCCAGGAGTTTATTAAACACTCCCAATGAACTTCTAAGAAAGGAAAACTTTCTCTCTAGTGATATTGATATGAGCCACCAGCTGTGCAGAGTGACCTGGCTAACCACCCCTGTAGGTAAATGGGTTTTCTGTGTCCACATTCTGTGATAGCACAGACAAATCCCTTTCTTCTCACTAGCTGTCAAGTGGGGACTTCAGTTGCACAATAAAGACCTCTGTTATGATACTGGCTTTGTGCTCTTAGCAATCTTAGACAAAGGCTCCAATGATTCACTAACAGATTTAATAGTTGGTTCATTTCACTCAAGCAAAGTCAATATGATTAGACAAATAATCACATGCAGAAGATGCTCGCATATGTTTATGATAGTTTTTAGCCCTGCTTTAATAAACCCACTCAGTGGTTTTTTTAATATGAAATTTGTTAAATATTCTACAATGATAAATATAAAACATTAGCCCACACTGACTGCTCTAATCCTTAGTGTATATTTATTTTCCTTAGCATTACTTTTTTCTCCTCCCAATAGAAAATCATAAATAACTCATTCTTCAAAGTAACTCAAATTGGACTACATGGCTCCTACTGTATTATTATTCAGTCCCCTTTTCACCTGTCAGAGCTTCCAGAAACTCTGAAAGGAATTATTAATTGCCTTAATTGATGATGCAGGAAGATTGACATAAAACTCACTCCATGCAGGATCAAGAGAAATTATAAAATTCTGAATTGAATCAAGCAATAATGTGTTAATTCAAGACAACAAACTCCATTTATTTTTATCTCAGTAGAGAGTGGTCACAAAAGAATCAAACCTATAGTAGCATCAGACTAGCAAGACTAGTATCACTTATAATTCCGATTTCACAAGCTGAATATGAGGTAGGCATGAAGCAGAGGCCATCATGGCTCACATACAGAATTTTTGGCCTGGGAAAATGGCTCCATCTGCAAAGCTTGGGGCTGATGAATGTACTTTCTCCTGTGGATTGTTATGTCCTTCCTCATCATACCACACTGTCAGAGCATAGTTCCAAGACCAAGATGTCAGCATGCCTGGGTTCTAATGAAGACCCACTTTTGAACTGTACTCAATTATTTCCCTGTCTTCTTCCATAGCTAAAATATGCCAAGATAGCTAAGAAGCTCTTTGTTGTATCTTTTACATGACACCAATTTGTTTTTGGGGTGAGTGTGTGTGTGTGTGTGTGTGTGTGTGTGTGTGTGTGTGTGTGTGTGTGTGTTTTGTTTTGTCAGTGCTCTGGCTGCAGTCCAGGAACTGAAACATTCTAGGTAAGTGTTCTTCCACTGAACTACATCACTAATCTTTTTAAATTTCACTTTGAGTCAAGCTCTTGCTCCTACACTGGCATTTATAATGCAATCTTCCTGTCTCATCTTCAAGTGTAGCTGGGATTACGGGAATATTCCATACTCAAGATTCAAATACTTTGGTCTAATTACATCCTACAACATGCCGTACTATTGTTTCAAACAGGAGATGGTGACTTTAATATTAAGTTTCAGGGGATCATCAATCTTTAGCTCACAGTATACAACACAGAAAGAACTTAAACTGAGACTCCTTGATTTGGATCCATTTTTCCCACTTACAAATTACTGTGGAATTCTTTGGAAAACTCATKAGATTTTATTGTTTCTATCTGTATATTTATTCTCTGGAATGGTGCCCTCTACCCTCTTTGCCGGAGTGCACTTTGAATGCTACTTTAGAAATGCATTCCACTGCAGAGGCAGCATAATGAAAAGACTGTAGGGCTCAGGAGGCCCCTGAGTGGCCTCTGACTGATCTTGGACTCTCAGCTGCTTTTGTGAAATTTAATATGATGAATGTGTGGAGGAAACATCAGGTGCTGGTGGGTAAAATTACATACTGGATAAAGAAAGGGGCTTAAATATCCTCCTATGATATATAAATGTAGTTATTACACTGGATTATAAATGTGAACTTTGTTGTTAATGAATAATTTACTTATCTAAGATTCTATTTGTGGACATATTGTATGTTGAACATATTTCCTATCATACTCAGCTCCTCTATTTCTCTGGAACTCCAGTTTGTCCTGCTAGACAATTTTATGTCTACTTTCATCACATATACACACATACACACACACACAATTTTATGAAGCTATTAATTAAAATACTTTGTTTTGCTCGTTTATAGACGACAGTGAATGTTCAAATATTTGCTTAGTTTTTTAAATATTTTTAATCAAAATAGAATTGCATTACCTCTTCTTCTTCCCTTCATTTTCTCCTAGTTACCTTACCTCTCCTATACTCTCTCACTCTCAAGTTAGTAGTTGCCTCCTTTCTTTGATAATATTTGCTACACACACACACACACACACACACACACACACACACACCCATACTCACAGAACCTGGTGAATTAAATTTTGTTTTATAATTTCAAAGCTCACTGATATACATTAGATAAGCAATAGGGAGCTCTGGAAGTGGCTAATTCTTTGAGCAGTCAATATTTATTTGTAGTTCTTTGTCTTGGGATGGGAGCTTGTGAAACTTTTCCCCTTGGATGTTAATGTTTCCATTGGTTGTTTCAATCTTGTTAGTACCAGTTTTGTTCATGGGAAAGAATGTTTCACAGCAGATCGTCTGATATTCTGGTTGTTACAAATCATTCTACCTCATTTTCCCAGATGTTCTCTGATCCATAGATGCATGCATCTCAAGGATACATTGATAACCTATATTATTTTAGGAGTCATTTGAACTACCTTGACCAACTCTTTGAAGGGTTTTCTCGTGCCTGGTTCTAGGGTTTTTGTTATTGTGTAGTTCTTGGTAGAAGCCCTGTCAGTTCTGGTGATTTAACTTTCTTTAAAGATATTCCACCTTTTGGTCTCTCCAACACCAGTCAACCCCTTGCCTCTTTACATGTTCTCTCCCAACACTCAAATCTTTTTGCTTTGCTTTGCGATTCACTGAGTCTTTTCAGAGACTTATGTGTGATTAGGTTTTGAAACTATCTATTGGGGTCTAGTAGATGCACCAGTGGGCACTCACCAGAAGGAAATTGCTTCCTTTTACCCAGAATCCTTCATTATTTAGTACTACAGCTGTGTGGAATAAGTCCTGGAGAAACTCTYCCTATTACTTGATTGACTATTTTTGGGTTTAGTCTTGTGCGGGCCTAGAGCAGGTAGCCACATTTTCAGTGATAAAAGTGTGTATTATAGTTTTACATGTCCAGAAGAAATAATATAGGGCTGTTCTAAGCTTCATCAAGGTCCTACTGTAGACTTTTACTTAAACTGCAAGTCAGGGGTTCTGGTTATGGAAGAGAGTGCAACAGATGGAAGAAACTGGTCTTTGAATGATAAAAAAGAGACCAACAAGGCCAAATAATTAAAGATCCCACTGCTTATTTATCCAAAGTACATTCATTTTAATGTACTGTTCCCCTGAAGTAGTTTTGGGTTTGATTATCTTTTAGTTTTCATAAGCTTTACTGCTTGTCTATGAGCTTATTTCTTGCATTTTTCTTTCTACTCTTCAATTACATAGATATTTTTATCTCCTGGAAGGCATCTGGAGTGAGCTGGTGAAGGCTTAGTTCTGGATTTGTTGATAAGTGAGGTCTGCCTAGTTATTAATCAGAGCACTATGATCTGTTTATAGCTCATGACAGCTAATCAGTGTTCCAGCACTGGGAAAAAGAGGCCTTGCCATTCTCTCCCTGTATCTCTGAATTTCCTCTTCTGGTCTTAAACACAGCTTAGTACGCAGCTTCTCACCATCCCAGTGAATCTGAACTGACATCAGGAGTTTGTTGTGGTTAATGCCTAACATGGCAATAATGTTTTGATCAACACAACATTATCCATCACTGATTATAGAGATACAGTATCTGGAGATTCTGTTAAGACAGGTTTTTGTATCAGACAGAAGTAATCAGTTGCATGACTGAAGCAAGCAGTTCAGTCTGCTCTGGTAGAAATAGCAATGATTCTCATAGGTTTTAACAGCCTTGTAAACAGATTTTTGTAATCCTGTCTCAGGCTCAGGTCTGTGTATGTGACTAGAATGCCAGATTCTGTAGCAGGCAAACCCATACAATTTATGAAAACACAAAAGAGAATATATTTCTTATTTTTTAAAAATACACTTAGTGATTTAGACTCTGATCTACATAGTCATTTAGGGATCCCAGAACCAGTGTCAGCAGGGAGTCACAGAGACAATGAAAGAGACAAAGAGAGGGAAAGATAGAGAAAAAAGAGAGAATGAGAATATTATCACTAGGGTAAACCTGAAAGTGAACTTGATTTCATCTACTTTTTCTTGATCATTTTCTGATAAGCAACGAAGCATACTACATTGGCAACTGAAATTTGGTTTTATGTCCAAGAACAATGGGAAAGAGTTTTGGAACACACACCAATTTTTCTTGTCACCTTGGGTAATATGAGAAAACCACAGACAGCTCTTGCCCTGGTATGACCTAGTAGAAAAAGCAAGAAAAAACAGGAAGACATCTAAAAATAATTATGTGCTAAAATTTACAGTACTGACACTAGATGAGAGGGGAGATGAGAGCAAAGAGATCTGTGTGCTAAATTAAATAGGAGAGAGATTTCTGGCAGTGAGACTGGCCATCTGTTCTTTTAAAGAATGAGAAGCAGGGAGGAGGTGACAGGACATTTTTATTTCCAGGTTCCAAACTCTTTAGTTGTTTTGAAAATGTCCRAAGTTGATCCTTAGGTTCACACCCACAAAGAAGAGACAGACACTCTCCTTTTGATTATTTGGTCATCGGACTTTGGTGTCTATGCTTCTTCTAAAATGGAGTCACATCTCTTCTAAAATCTACAGGGTATGTTCTGTCACCAAATGAAGAAATATCCTGAAATGGGCCTTCATGGACCACCTGTTCAGAAGGTTCTAGAAAAGATACTATCCAATAATTTCAATGCTTCTCTGTGAAGATGGCCTCTATATGAAATATGTGCTTTTCCTTCTCTATTATATCTTTCACAAGAGTCCATGAAGACTGAGAGCTCACCCACAGTTTCAACACGTGGGAAAATATTTGTCATGAGAAAAATACTCAATGGGAATTTTGTTGGTAAACAAAAAAATGAATAATGTATTTTTTGAGAGACAGTCAAGAAATGTTTAGCCAGAATTCTGAATGTATACAACATACTAACGAACTAATCTCCAGATCTGGGAACTTTTGGAGTCTCAGAAATTCTTTGATTCACTCACACCATGAATATTTTAATGGTTCCATATGTCCTGTAGAATTAGATTTTTCCCACTTGTGGGCAGAAACTTGGGATTGTGAAATCTGTGTTCTTTCCCCTGAAATGAGCAAATTTTGTYTCTGGTACAGAACTCTGGGTTCTACACAAATTATCAAAGAGTCTGATATGAGTGAGGTCTTTTTAATATCCTAATGGAAAACAACTCTGAGGCAAAGCCACTGAGACAGACTTTCCAAAATGGAGTCTGGGGTTTGTAAGAGGTTTGTACTCACCACTGCTAAATGTGAAAGTACAGATATCCCACAGAGAGGCTGCTGAAGTCACAATTAATTTCTTGTTTCTCATCATTTTTTGGGTGAGAATATCTTAGGCAACTGAATAGTTATAACTTGTTTGCCACCAGACAATGAACTGTTTTCATAACCAACTATTTTGCAGAGCTCCTAAGTGAAGACTCTCTCTTGTGCATTCTTTTATTTTTTTTGGTAGTCAAAACACTTTAGGTTTAATTTTTAAATTTAAAATTTTCATACATGTATACAGTGAAATATGATTAGATCCATTTCCACCCCACATTTCTCCTCTCCATCTCCCCTCATATCTCCTACTACCCCAAGAGCTATTCTTACTAGGGTCCCTTCCCCAAGCTTTGGTACCTTATTGCTATCACTTGACCCTCTTGTGCATTCTTTAGGGACTTAGAGTTGCCCAAATTAGAGACAATCAAATTGTACATTTTTTTTAACATCATGCCATTCATGTTGTTCTTTTCTTAAAACTAATAAAGAAGAATGTAGTTTGGAAATTGATAATACATACCTCTAACTAGGACATTGTACAATATATACAGGTTATCAATACATAATAGTGTATCCAATAAATATATAAATTTAAATACCAATTGTAATTCAAAGTTAAAAAGTGAATTGAGAAAGACAAGTTATGATAAAATTCTACTTTAACTTACTTGTTGGTTATTTGTTATTCAAAATTTATTTTTATAAGTGAAACTACTAATAGGCAAATAAGCATCTATGGAGGATCGGCCCTAAGGGGTATTGGGACATGTGGCCTTTGTAWGTCATTGTCTTTGAGATGGTACCATATCTTGAATGACACAAAGCAGGTAGAAGGAATTAGGGACATAGAGTAGAAGAGAATAAACAAAAGTTGGAACTAGGATAATTGGAAAAGATTGGGTCTCTCACCTCATCTTTGCTGGTATGTGCTATGGAGAGGTCAAACTTTCTGTTTCAGACCTAAAAACAAACTGTTCAATATGTCAAAGCAAAGGAAGGGGGAGGGTACCTCCAGTCCCACATTCTACCCCATGATGGTGTTGTAAGCCCACAGATGATTGGCCAGGTGTGTGAGCCACTAGCATGACTGAGGCTTGAATTCTTCTGAACACTAGAGGGTCTACTGTGAACCTATTGAAACAGAAATGAACTGAAGTGATTTCATGTTCCAAAGGCTTGCAGGTAACATTTGACTTTAAGAAGTAGGTATGTGACTTTGTGACAAGATATTTTTCCAATGACCTTTACTTCTATTTTGAGGGCTTTTGAATCTTTAAAGAGTGTTATAATGAAATTCATACATGGACAAATAGAACTTTGCATGATTAAGTTCCACCTCAGGCTTTGTTTGCTTTAGATGGTGGAGGATCATCACACACACTCAACAAAGTATAAAGAAGTAGTATAGACTGTTCCCCATGCCTAAACTTTAGAAAATCTAAGACAAGGTATGCTGGTTACTTTTTAACTATAAACATGTCATAACATAGAATCGCTCTCACTTTCAGATTAAAGATATTGATCTATTATTTGTTTGTTTGTTTGTTTTATAGGAGCCCATAGTCTCTAGAACTTTAAAGAGCCTCTGAACTTTAAAAAAAACACCTTTATTTCTTAGGTTACAATTCTGTCTGTATCCCTGGAGGCCTTCTCTGTCAGGAACAACCAGGTGAAAACCCCAAGTCCAAAGGCCCTGCCTTCTTGGTCCCCAGCAAGCCCAGCAGCTATGAAGTGTGCCCTGTCACCTCTGTGCCCCATCTTTCAGCTCATGCTTCTTACCACAATTCCAATATCTTTCCACTAACCCAGCTTTAGAGAGGATACTAGAAGGAAAACTCCAATACAAGGAGGATAATTTTGACAAAGGAAACAAGAAATAGAGAATTCCATACCAGAAAAAGAGAATTATACACATAAATACCCCTCCCACAGACACAGACACAGATGCAGATGCACACGCATGCGCGCGCGCACACACACACACACATACACACACACACACACACACACACACACACACACACACACACACCCCTCAGTACTACCACCACCAATCATTAGTCATTAACATCTCTCATCATCAATGTTCTCAATTCCTTAATAAATGGGCACAGACTAATAAAGTAGATGCATAAATAGGATTCATCATTCTGCTGCATACAAGAAACTCTCATCATCAACAGAGATAAATATTACCTCAGTATAAAGGGATAGCAAAAGGTTTTCCAAGCAAAGGGACCTATAAAACCATCTGGAATAACCATTCTAATAACTAATAAAATAGACTTTCAACCAAATGTAATCTAAATAGACGAGAAATGACATGTTATACTCATGAAAAGAAAAATCCACCAAGATAACATCTTAATTCTGAACATCTGTGCCACAAATGCAAAAGGCACTTACATTCTTAAAGGAAACAGTACTAAATCTCACATCAAACTCCACACATTGATACTGAGAGACTTCAAAGCCCCAATCTCACTAATGGACATCATCCAGACCGAAACTAAATGGAGATATAATGGAAGTAACAGAAGTTATGAAGCAAACAGACCTATCAGATATCTACAGAACATTTCATCCTTATACAATAGATTATACCTACTTCTCAGCACCCCACAGAACCTTATCCATATACTCAGTCACAAAGCAAGGCTCAACAGAAACAAGAACTTTGAAATAACTCTTTGTAGCCTAGCAGAGCACCATGGATTAATACTGGACTTCAACAACAACAGAAACCTTGAAAACTCAGGGAAACTGAACAACTAACTCTCTACTCAATGATCCCTGTCTCAGGGAAGACATAAATAAAGATATTAAAGATATTAGTCTTTAATAAAGATAATTAAAGATATTAAAGATATTCTAAAATTGAATGAAAATGAAGGCACAATATAATCAAACTTATGGGACACAAATAAAGCAGTGTTAAGAGGAAAGGTCAGAGTACTAAGTGCCTTTATGAATAAATTTGAGAATTCTTACACTAAAAGTTTAAAAGTGCACCTGAATGTAGAAAAAATAAAACAGACACACCTAAGAAGAGTAGATAGCAGGAAATAATCAAACACAGGGCTTAAATCAATCAATGAGAAACAAAGAGAACAATATAAAAAAAATCAACAAAACCAAGAATTGGTTCTTTTAGAAAATCAACAAGAGAGACAAACCCTTAGCCTAATTATCTTAAAGTCAGAGAAGTAGTACCCACATTAATAAAATTAGAAATGAAAAAGGAGACAAAACAATGAACACCGAGGAAATTTAAAGAATCATTAGATCTTACTTTAAAAGCCTACACCCCACAAAATTGGAAAATATAAATAAAATCGATAATTTGCTTAACAGTTATCAATTACCAAATTTAAATCAAGAGCAGGTGAATTATATAAATAGTCCTAAGACCCCAGACCCCTAAGGAAATTGAAGCAGTCATTAAATTTCTCTCAATCAACAAAATTCCCAGGCCGTCTGGTTTTAGCAAAAATAAATCGATGAACATATCAGAAAATGGAAAGATCACCCATGCTCTTGGATGGGTAGGTTAACATAGTGAAAATTGCCATCCTAACCAAAGTAATCTAAATATTCAATGCAATTCTCCTCAAAATCCCTGCAAAATTCTTTATAGACCTTGAAAGAACAATTCTTACCCTCGTATAGAAAACAAACAAACAAACAAAAACCCAGGATATTTAAAACTAGCCTGTAAAATAAAAGAACTATTGGAATAAGCACCTCTGGCTTCAAGTTGTACCACAGAGGAATAGTAATAAAAATTGCATGACTTTGGTATAGAAACAGACAGTTTATCAATGGAATTGAATCAAAGACCCAGAAATAAACRTTTTGACATTTGATTTTTGACAAAGAAGGCAAAACCACACAATGGAAAAAAGAAAACATCTTCAACAAGTGGTGCTGGCCTGTCTGGATGTTTGCATGTAGAGGAATGCAGATACATTCATATTTAACACCCTGCACAAAACTCAAGTCCAAGTGGAACAAAGAACTCAACATGAAACAGTATGCACTAAATTTAATATACCAGAAGGTATGAAATAAATTTGAACTCACTGGTACAGGAGACAACTTCCTAAACAGAAAACCCATATCTCACACACTGAGATCGACAAAAAATACATAAGACCTCATAAAACTGAAACGCTGTATAAGGCAAAGGATTCTGTCAATAGGACTAAATGACAATGTGCAGATAGGAAAAAGGTCATCACCAACCTTACATTTGATGAATATACCCAAAATATAAAGAACACAGGAAGTTAGACAGCAACAACCCAAATAACCCAATTAAAAACAGGGATACAGAGCTAAACAGAGAAATCTTTTATTTATTTATTTATTTATTTATTTATTTATTTATTTATTTATTTATTTATTTATGAAAGAGTTCTGGCAAAGTTTTATTAAAGGAAAGCTTTCTTGTTTATTTCTCTCCAGTCTGATCTGGCATGTTCTTGATAATATGGGAATCACCTGGGTCAATGATAGCCACTATTCATACTCTGTAGTATTTTCCACATGCTGTATCCAGTTCAATATAATTGGCACTGTAGGGATGGACACAAGTTTTAGCCAACATGGCATAGTATTCTATTTCAGATTTCCTCAAAGCTGGGCAGTTGTTGGCACTTCCCATTGTCTGATCATCTTCGGAGTCTGTTTGTACCCTAGCACATACTTTTCACTTTTCACAACAAGTTGGAGCCTAGAGTCGATCAACTCCAGAGACTTTTTTGTCTTCTTTATGGCCACGATCTTCCTGCCTTAGGTGCAGGACTACCYCCAACCATGATCAACTGTCAAGATGGCAGGGAGCAAGAAACAGAATTCTTAACAGAGGATTATCCAATGGTTGAGAAGCACTTAAAGAAATATTCAATATCCTTAGTGATTAGGGAAATGCAGATCAAAACAACTCTGAAATTTATCCTCACACACATCACAATGGCTAAGATGAAAAATTCAAGGAATAGTACATGCTGGGGAAGATGTGGAGAAAGGGGAATACCTTCACTGCTGGTGGGAGTTCATTCTAGAAATTAATTTGGATGTTTCTCAGAAAATTGGCAATAGTTCTACCTCAAAACCCAGCTATACCTTTCTTGGGCATATACCCAAAAGATGCCCCACCATCCCTCAATGACACTTACTCAACTATGTTCATAGCAGCTTTATTCATAATAGTCAGATACTAGAAACAACTCTGATGTCCCTGAACTGAAGAATGGATAAAGAAAATGTGGTTCATTTACACAATGGAAAACCACTCAGTCACTAAAAATAAGGACATCATGAGTTTTGGAGGAAAATTGATGGAACTAGAAACTATCATCCTGAGTGAGGTAACACAGACCCAAAAGGACATGGGGTGTACTCACTTATAAGTGGATATTAGCTGTAAAGTACAGGACAACAAAGTACAATACAATCCACAGACCCAAATAAGCCAAATAGTAAGGAAGTCTGAGGGAAAATGGTTAAATATTTCTCAGAAGGAAAAATAAAATAAATATCCGAGGTGTGTAGAGGGAGGAAACTGGATAGGAGATGCATAAGGTAGGGGAAAAGGTAGGGGAATCAGGTGTGGGGAGAATAGAGAAGCGAGAAAGAAAGAAAATTGGCAATTGGTGATCATCTCTAGAACATGCCAGAGAACTGGTTTGGGGTTAGGCCCCCGGGAGTCTGTAGGGGTAACTAGCTGAGACTCCTAGCTATGAGGGATATAGACCCTGAAATGGCCACCTCTAATAGCCATGCAGGACTCCCAGTGGAGGGATAAAGTCAATAACCTAGCCACAAAATCCTCAACCCTAAGTATGTCCTGCCTACAAGATGTGCAGGGACAAAAATATAACAGAGACTGAAGAAATGGTCAACCAATGACGGATCAAAATTAATATTCATCCCATGGACAAGAACCAATCCCTGACACAATTAATGATACTCTGTATGCTTACAGCTATAATTCTAGCATAACTGCCCTCTGAGAGGCTTCATAGAGCAGTCAATGAAAAAAGATGCAGACACACAGTCAAACATTAGATGGAGCTTGGGAAGAGTTGGGGGAAGGATTGAAAGATCCAAAGGGGATAAAGACTCCAAAGACAGACCAATAAAGTTGACTATACTACATTCTTGGGGCCTTCCAAAGATTGAGCCACCAACCAAAGAGTGGGCATGGGCTGGACCCATTCCCCTTACTCCTACCTCAATTTCATTCACCCCAACCAATACGTAGCAGATGTATAGCTTAGCTTTCCTGTGAGTCCCCCAGCAACTTGGGTCTGTACTGTACCTGAATCTGTTTCTTGCCTCTAAATCCAGTTCCTCTAAATAGGCTGCCTTGCTTAGTTTCAGTGGGAAAGGATGCATCTAATCTTCGAGTGGCTCAATGTGCCAGAGTAGGGTGATACTCAGGGAAACCTCCTGATTTTCAGAGGAGAGGAAGAATGGGAGGAGATGTGTGTGTGTATCAGGAAGGGTGCTGGAAGGAGGTGGGACCTGATCTTGCAGTTTAAAATGAGTAAATGCATTGATGAAAGAAATTACTTGATGGAGGACACCAAGGAAACAAAACT
>BDUI01001642.1:63993-79495 GCA_002335545.1 Apodemus speciosus | reverse complement strand
TGTGTGTGTGTGTGTGTGTGTGTGTAGATCCATTACATCTCTCTTGTAAATACTTTTTATATCTAACTCTGCTATCAGTTACCTTTGCAAATTGTCTTTTCACCCTCTGCCTCTTTGGTTTAACATCCATGATTTACCACTAACCTTTAAAACTGTACTGTTAACAGGATAGCTATGCGTCCCAAATCTGATTTGCTGTCTTGATGACTTTTATACAAATATGTTCAAAACTTTATATAGTTAAAACTTGTGGCATCTTTGCCATGTTTTAAACTGCCCTATYAAAAGCTAACATTCTATTTTCCATTCTCATGTACACAGTACATTCAGTCCTGTGTAAAGTTAAGCTGTGCAGGACTTCAGAGAAGTTGTGCTTGTGCTGAAGTGAGAGAACCTACCTGATCCTTAGACCTACACATTGGTAGAGCAATAATATCCGACTAGAGTAGCTCAGTACTAGACTGTTCCCTGGTGTTCTGGAATGTGTCATGTCTAGCATTTTAGGTCTTCTATTTCAAAGCAGGTGATAAAATGTTGTTTCTGAGTATGTAACTATGTATCCTGTGTAATGAAATACAATTTATTTTTGAAGAACTTTGTGGCAGGATTTTCCTTGTCCAATACATTAAAATATTAGTGCAATAGGAAGCCTGTGACTGGACCAGGAAAAGGAAGGTGGAGCTAAGAGTTGCAGAGACAGAGAGCAACTCTGGGGAGAGGGGAAGGAAGCAATATGGAGGATGAAGAGCAGGATGATTTAGAGTCTGTGTGCTTTTAAATAGCCACATGTAGATTTACTATCATAGGGATAGAATAATTGGGTAACTTATCTAATCTATCTGGGCAGCTTGTACCATTATCTATTGGCTCTGAAATTATTGTATGGGCATTCTGTGAATTGAGAATTTATTGATATATAAATCTGACTAATTATAAGGGTATTGTGGCAGATGATCTTGGGGTGGGTAGTCATTGTGTGGGGCTAGTGTGACAACGACTTGCCAAGGGAACTTAGCAAGTCAGGAACAGAGATTTTGGCAGCTCTGGGCCAGGGAGACTACCATGTTGAGAACACTCCATTGGAGCCAGGTAGCCCACTGGTGCCTGGCATAGTGTGGGAACTTGACATCATTTTTATTATTTCCTGCTACAGAACTTTATTAAGGTTAAGTTTGAATATCAGAAAATTCAAGATCTATGTTAAGTGATGTGAGTTATAAAATCAAGCAGCTGTCATCCTAAGTAAGTAACATGACAAAGCTATTTTAAAATCCTCATTGTTTTATTTTATTGTTGGCAATCAAAGATTTGGAGTACATCTCTTTCCAAATAAGAGCATACACACATTGACACACATTATCTATGATGTTCTTTAGCTGAGCTCAGTCCTAAGGATCAGGGAACTTTAAGACAGAGTTGTCTGCAAGGCCTGGCTTCCATACTGTTTACAGGTTGATCAGTAATCATCTAGTTTTGTAGCTAAATTCTGTGTCTTTAATTTTGTTTATTTTCATCTTCAATTTGTTCTGCTTTTTACAGCAACTTACTTGGGACCTTTAAAGATTTTAGACTGATGAATTATCTGTGACCTGTCACATGTATTATTCATCTCATGTTCATGAAAACATACCCAGAGCTTACTCCAAAGATCTTAGCTCCAGATGAGTAGATCAAAGAAGTAGCCAGGTGTCACTGTGTTTCCTGTAGGTGAGAAGACCAGAAAAGTATATTTTGAACAACCCACCTTTTAATAGTAACAATTTCCACTATGGAAGACCTTGGYTTTTTTTTTTTTTTTTTTAGAAAAGATGTAGAAGATTAATAAAACTAAGCAGAATGYTCTCAGTGTGTCAGAGTATGGCTTTTGCTAAGTCTTGTGGCCAGTCTTAACACTGATGCTCAAGGATGCTCATCAAGGTTTAACCAGGTCTTACAAATTAGACTTGCAAATCTAACTCTTTCAGAGTCTGGTTGTTTATCCTGGTGTCTGTGTAATTACATGAAATGTGCATACATAAAAGTACTATTACAGTGCAAGAAAAAGACTATTTTAAATTCAATTACTGTATAAAATATTTGATTGATAAAAGCATTCTCATGGTCTAGCATTTCTCTAGGGAATGTATGAATGGTTTAACATTAGGCACCTATTTATGTAAATCACTATATTATTCATTAAGAGACAAAACTGATTAGTTCACCTGATATCAGAAAAGAGATTAATGAAGTGTTACCAGAAGTATTTGATGTAAAATGGGAACTGAGATAACAAAAAGGAATTTCTTTCTTGTCATTCATCACTCACCTGAAAATGACAGAACACATGCATAGAGTGCTAAAATCTTGGAGGCATTTCCATTAAAGGCTGAAATAAGAAGAAATGCTGCCCATTGTCATCATTTTACTGAATGTCCAATAAAAAAATGAAGGAAGGAAAAATAATGAAATTAAAAAAAAACAAGCCTAATTTTTAGACCATCAACAATATACTTAGAAATTGTTAAAGGAGATATGAAAATATTAAGGATAATGGCTAAATCCAAATTTAGCCTAAACCAGGGCCCAGTATCTTTGTACACTGGGGTAGTAACCAATTTGAAATATGATAAACAGCATGTCTCACTTTACACAGCAGCTTGAAAATTTATATGATATATTTAAAACTGCATTGAAAAGATCAAATAAGAAATTTCCAAATGGTATTTCAGAATGTAATAGTCAATATTTGTCTGTTGAACAATTGTTAACTAATCCCATACTATATGCCAAAATTTCTTCTACAGTGTAAGGAAAATAATCACTACATGAAAGGCATAGACATTTAAAAAAATACATGAATGTACAAAAAACAAAGTAAAACAAAACAAAAAAGCATAATGTGATAGCATTGTTGATAAAAACCTCTGACAGAGGGACAAAGACAGACAGATGGAGTTCCAGTTTAAATAGAGTGCTCACTAAAGCACTCATCCTGGACCTGGACATGGCACTAAGTGGTGCAGCATTTAGCTAGCACAAGGTACCAGGTTCAATCCCAGCACCAGGAAAACACTTTTTACAGGAAATTGCCACTTAGAAACCAAAGTAGCTGCTAAGAAGAAGGCTGGTTAGCTATGAAATCCTGACCTATGAATAGTGAGCTGGCAAGCCAGGAACACTGGTAAGAGTCTAGAAGAAGTGGCACTGAGTGGTGGAGGCTGCTGAAAACATCTGGTTTGCTTTAGAGAGGGAGAAGCAATGATACACGACAGAATTTAATGCTATCTCAGTATACCTGGGCACAAGCAAACTCACTGATAAATAAGCAAATTCTGGAGCCATTGGAGAGACAGCTGAGACAGGAAACCGTTTTAAAATAGTGTGCAGAGCAGTGAAGGAGAAGGGCAAGTAATGGAAGTACTGACATCTGGTCCCAGCCAGGGCAGGCAGTGTTGTCATTTATAGAGACAAGGCTATGCCAGGGGTGAGAGGTATAAATACCAGTAGGAGTAAATGCAGTAAGTGGTAAAGATGGTGATTTTTCCTAAAAAAATCCTTACATGCAGTGCAACACCAACCTACATTTTAATAAAGCCCTCTCTGTAACCCTAAATCTGGCACTAAAACTCAAGGAGTAAACAAAATTGAGTCCTTATTTTACTCTTTCTATATATGTAAATGCAAAATCTGGGTAAGTTAAAGAGAAAATAACATAATTACAAATGAGCAGAAGAATTCTTTCCAATGCCAATAAAAGGGATTGGTTTAATATGTACAGTATACAAATTAAGTCAACATGTGACATGGATAGTACACTGGTATCAGCATTTGCAGTGTTATCCTTTACTTGACTAGGAGTAGCAAGAGAATGAATAGACATTTAAAATATTGACAGATAAACAGAAAACCTGGCTCCAGGTAGGCTGTGCATGCTCTTGTAGAGCAGCACTAACTACCACAATGACTAGAACCACAATGTGTTTATTAGGTACAGCACTGATGTTAGAAGTTAGGTAGTCTTTGCAGGTCTTGGTCGGTTAGTAGTCTCAGGCTGTAAATGTACAGGAGGAAACACTTTTTCCTCCATTTGCTAGTTTGGCACACACTGACCAACCATTCATGTTCTCTTTTACTTAGCCCAACGGAAGGCTTTGGCAATTCCGAACCAAATCTATGTTCTCTTATGACATATTGTTATATGGTAAATTAAAAGTAAATGTAGTAAGATTGTATACTTTTTAAGATTTAAGACCCTTAAGGATCATTTGAAAGTCAACTTACCTTTTCCTTGATTTATACTGCGTAGTTATTTGATGTTTTGATGTTTATTATTTAGTAAAATCTAATATTTGTTTGAATAATATTTCATGTATTTTATGCAAATACTGCATATTTTATAAGTTGCATGCTATGACAGTTATCCACACCTGCATCAAGGAGAGGGTTTGAGACATAAATATCCACCAGGCAGAACTCACTTGAATGCTGCTGAAAAACTTGATCAATAGTCAACATTGATTTAGGAACATATTTACTGGAGAGATTGGGTTCTTCTTGAGTAGCTGACTGCTCATCAAAGATCTAGGAATGATCCTAAGTATTTACTCTTGACTGTTCAGATTGTGTAGTTTGTCACCTGTAATTTGTTATAAGCTACATTAAATGATGGAAACTGGATATGCCCCTGTGCATGTTTTACACATCTATCAGTATACTGTGCATGCTTTACATATCTATCAGTATACTGAAGCCAATATATTCAAATCTGGTCCCACTGTTGGTAGTATTTGCCTTTAGGCTGCATCTTATGTATTAGACACTGACCATCATGTTGGGAAAAGCTTTCTTTTATATTCTGCATAGCTTTGGCTTGGTGTTTTTTTTCTCCTCAGATGTATTTGGTATTAGATTAGCTTTGCTAATGGACCACATCTGCATTGGCCCATTGCTGGCTGAACCTCCCAAGGAGCAGCCACACCAGGTTCCTGTCAGCAAGTGTCTCTTGCCAATGGCAACATTGTTGGGTTTTTGGGAGAGTGTGGGTTGATGGGGGAACACCCTCACAGAGGGTGGAGAGGGAGGTTGTAGGATAGGGGTCTTGTGCAGAGGTAACTGGGACGTGGGATAGCATTTGAGATGTAAATGAGTAGAAATGAATTGTCCAAGTGACATAATAGTCTCAGGATGGKAAGGTATCAAAAGCAGCAAACTGGCTCTAGAAGTTGAGATTGATAGTAGTAAGTCATTAGATATCAGTTTCTATGGCATTTATTGTCTAAAAGTCAATTAATACATTTTTATACACACAAAGTTGGCAGTTAATGTGCACACATAAAATATGTGTATTTTTAAAATATYACATTTCTTATGAAGCATTCTTTGTATAGCAGTTATTTCAAAATTTTATAATTAAAATTGTCTCAACTCTAATTTTTGTTAGCAAAATTAGTATAAACATTAAGGACAACATAATTAAGCCCTTCATTAAAACTATGTCTATTGTATCAAACTTTGGCCATTTTTTGTAATGGCCTACAAGGTAAGACTTGCACAAATTTATATTCTCAACAACATTTTCTAAAAGTATAGAACATGTGGCATATGCTTTGTGTGACCTATAGTGATCTGGTCCCTTGTAAAAAATGTTTATAAATCTATAGTCAAAATTATTTGTAAATTATAAGCATAATAAAGATGTAGAAGAACAGTATGGTAGTCTCCCAATGAAAGGATAGACTAAAATTATTTACTCTATATGGTTATAACTTGCACAGTATTCATAGGATACTGTTTATCCAGACTTTATTCATAATTTCATAAAAATATTTAAATCTAATATTCAACTGCAAGATTTAAGTTTGAAGAATATTTCCTGAGTCACAATGTAGAGTGATACTAGAAGAGTCAAATCAATATTCACAGGCTTTCAACTTTGTATGTGTTCTCTCTTAGAAATAATACATCTTAAAGTTGGCAATGATAATACATGGCTCTCATCTGAATATGGAAAAATAATTTACTTTAACAACAATATGAGAAAGTGCAGAGCCTGGAGTGTGAACCATATTGAAKCTACATATAAAACACTCTGAAAATTAACTTTTTGATGACCTGAAATATAGGTCATGTAGGAAGGCATATGGATAATTTGAAAAATATAAGAACCTCTCAGTCAAAAGGTAGAAAGCCCAGAGCAGTTATTAGCACATCCCTGGGTGAAGAATCCACATATGTAGTTTTGGTGATTTTCACACAGCTTGACCACTATTAAACTCCTGAATTTTTCTATGGTAGATTTTTTTTTCTGAAATTCAAGAAGAATCCTGCTTTGCATAAAAGACATAGCCATCCTTGGAGATTTAGGAAATTTAAAGACATCGAAGCTCAGACTACAGACTAGACTCTTCTCACAGTACGTTCCTTTCTGTATTTATAGACTTGATTGAGTCAGAAAGGGGTATGTGAAATTTAACTTTTAAAAAGTTAATGTATATGCTAATAATTTTAGAAAAATATTCAATGTTATAAAGTGAAAAGAAATTCTTTTCAACCTATTACCAAATTCTAATATCTTATCTCAACATTACCAACGTCATTAATGCTGTTTGATTTTGAAATTTTTTGTAGTTATATACTTCAAGGAACATATTCATAACATATGTTATCAATATATGACAGCAATACATCCATATTGCCAATTATTTATTGATTTTGGTTGAGTTTGAGCCAACATCTAATGCAAGATCACACCTATTCTGTCACTGAGCTATGCCTCAGTGTTAAATAATTAACTTTAGACAGTGTGGCAACCAGTCTTAGTTGTCATCTTGACCATAGATGGAATCAAATAAAACCCAAGCAACTGAAGAAAACTGTGAAGGATTTTAATTGATTGGATCATTTGATATAGGGAAAGAGTCCCTATATCCTGAAACTGTAGAGAATAAGGCCTACCCTGAATCTAAGACATGCATTCTAGTGGAGCACACTCTAGTCTTATTTGTCAAAACCTAATTTTAATATGAGTTATTAAATGCTTTAATCACCCTTCTAGCCAACCACCAACCAGAGTTGTAGGAAAGAAATGTTATTAAGATACAGGGGAAGTGGACCTATTTAAAAATTGTTCTTTGGAGCATATTCCATCTACTTTGTCAAGAAATCAAAAGTTCAGTTCACAGGAGTCAGCAGCAGCAGGTCGATCCACTCACAAACACTTCATGATTATATCAGCAGTCCAGTTTGGCAGTATCGGGATAGCAAACATGAATTAGCAATGGTGGCACTACCCAGCAGAAACAGGCAGGCCTCAGTCGAAAAGGCATGAATCAGCGGGAGGGACCAGGACCACCAGAAATACCAGAAGTTCTTTATTGTGCCTTTTTCTATGAAGCAGAGATCAGTGAAGACACAAGACCAAGAAGCATTGCAAAGCTAGGTATGCAAGCAAGCCAAGCCCAATCTCCATCATTGTCTGTTGAGTCCAAACATCATGTGTGCTCCATGGGTCTTGCCTCACTATGTGTCCTTCCTCAGCACATGACTCTGTTTTAGCAGAAATCCATGTGAGCCTGTTTCAGCTGACAATTTTTTTGCAATTGGCCTGAGTCAGGAAGTGGCAAGAAGCCATCGAAACACCACTGGAAGTTTTTTGGTGCATTTATTTCTATAGAGTCCCAACAAAGAAGGCTCAGATACACATTGTAAGGTAAACCAATACATGCATGTCATTATTGAAGAATCCTTCATCATGCCTCCTTTCACATGTGTGCTTTAACAGACCATCCTATCACCTGTGTTTGCTTCAGGAATATACTCCTTCACATGTTTGTCCCAGTAAAACACCATCTGACACAATGACTTTCCAAAGAAAGTTTACAGATTATATCTTGTCTCCTTAAGATTCCACTTCAGTCCATATAAAAGGATAAAGAAGAGAGATKTTGCTTTTTGTCTGTTCTCCCTCCTTCTTACTGGCAAATTTATCTATTCAGTTCCTGGAACATTTTTTGATGATGTCAGAACATACATTTTAAGTGTCCCTACATAGACTTAAAATTGGAAGTTCTCTAGGACTTCTCCAGACCTTCAGTACCAAATTGGTACTGTGGAGACATCTAGTGTCATGAACCAAACAACTACTGTAGTTTTGACTTTTCCAGGAGACTGCAATTATTATTACTAACACAACAACTTGTAAGCCAATCTAAAAATATACCTTTCTTCACAATGGAGTTTTACAAATGATATTGAAGTTAAGGTTATTATTTCTATGATGAAACACTATAACCCAACAACTTGGGGAGGAAAGGGTTTTTGGTTTATGCCACCACAGCAATATTCATCAGAACAAAAACTAAAACAGGTAAGGAACCTGGAAACAGGAGCTGATGCAGAGGCCATGGAAGGGTGATGCTTACTGGCTTGYGTACAAGGACTTGCTTATCCTGCTTTTTGAAAATAGAACCCAAGGCCACAAGGATAGTACCACCAACGGTATGGTTACTTCCCCATCAATCACTAATTAAGAAAATGCTTTATAGCAAGATTGTGTGGAGAGTTTTTTCAGTTTGGGGTTATTTATTCCCTTTCAGATGACTCTAGCATACGTGAAGTTGACATCAAACTAGCCAACACAGAAGATATAAAAAGTTCAGATTAAATTGGTAAAAGCTGACCTCTTAATATTGTGAAGTAGCACTTCTTGCAAATGTTTAGTAGAAATTACATCTTGCCTCCATAAATCTTTGAACTTGCTAACATTTCAGGTTCTAAATTTGTTAGTTCTATTTATATTATTGTACCATCTTATTTTACTTATGGTTTTTGGATACTTAACACTGGCATAGAATAACACTGTTGATTTCATTGGATAACATTCTACCAGTCAGCCTGTGGCAGTCACTTCTTATCTAATTTTCATAGTACAATTTCATGGTCCATAAAATTATAGCTGTATATGGCCCAAAAAACTTATAGAAGAAAAAGTGTATTGGGAGATTAAGTTTCAAAGGGTCAGTCCATGAATATTATGGCAGTGAACATGGCAGCAGTCTGGCAAAGCATGACAGTGGAGAGGCAGCTAAGTTCTTACATTCTCATCTGTAAGAAGGATGAAGAGAGTGAGAGAGCTAACTGGGAATGACATGTTCTTTTGAAGTCTCAAAGGCTGCCTTTGATGATATGCTCTTCCCACATGGCCATGTGTCCTAACTCTTCAAATGAGTTACACCAGCTGGGGACCATACAACTGAATAGATGAGCCTATGCAGGCTATTTTTACCCAAACTACCACATTTAAATATAGTCCTTGTTAATGTTAAGATAAAAACTGATGTTTAATAAAATATATGTTTAACAATCAAACGTTAGGCAGAGCTTTGTGAGCACTCTGAAGGATGGGAAGWAAAGATTGAAAGAGGCAGAAGGGTCATGGACATCACAAGAAAACATATGGATTCAACTAACCTGGGACCACAGCAGCTCACAGAGTCTGAACCATCAATCCAAGAGCATGCATGTGGACAGACCTAGGCCCTCTGCATATATGCGACAGTTGTACACTTTGTTTTATTTTTGTGGGGCTCATACTGGTTGGAGCAGGTGCTATCTCTAACTCTATTGCCTGCCTTTGGATTCCTTTCCTCTAAATTGGGCTGCTTTGTCTAGCTTCAATAGGAGAAGGTACACCTAGTCTTACTGAAACTTGATATACCAAGATGGGTTGATATTCATGGGAGGTCTCTCCCATTTTCAGAGAAGAAAGGGAGGAGGAGTGGAGGGGGTGGAGGAGAAATACAGATGGAGGTACTTGGAAGAGAAGAAACTGTGATAGGGATATAAAGTAAACACAAATTAATAAAAGAGTAAAACAAAATACATAAAAGAAAGAAAACATATTTCTAGTTCTTCATTTAGTATAATCATTATTGCAGTGGTAATTTATGGATGTTTTGTACTATTCATAGTTGGCTGTCTTTCCACTTTTAGATTACAGGTAAGTATATGATTTTACAAAAGTCTATTTATAGGCAGTAACATTGTTCCACCAACATAAAAAGTTATGATGGCAAAAAGTAAAGACAAAAAAGTTACTCTAAGGACTCTGCATCCTTAATGCCTTTTTCACATTACCACATGTGCTTGTCCATTTTACTTCGCTTCTAAATACTTCCATTTTCTTGAGATTGGGGTTATAAACTTAAAAACAATAATTTATAATGTGTGATGATAGAAATAATATTCATCTTAGATTCAAAAGTTATGTTTGGGTTCTCACATTCTGCTTAGATGTAAAATTCAAGGATTAAAGTAAGACTATTTCAACTTTYTGTATTTTCTTATTATTTAATGTTATTTTAGCTTTTAAATTTCTCCAAGGTTATGCCAAACTATTTTACAATGTGTTTTATTTTCCTTGATTTGTTAGTAATATTTTTAAAAAAATTTTAGACATTCAACATTACTCCCCTTTTGCCTTTATTACAGATTCTCATCATGCAGTCTAGACTATCCTTGAACTCCCAGCCCACCTACTTTAACCTCTGGAATTCTGGGATTATCAACATGTACCAACTTTACTAATCTGATATATAGAATGAATAAGAGCTTTTATGTCTTAATTCTTTTTTTATTTTTTAAAGATTTATTTATTTATGTTATGTATATGAATACACTGTAGCTATCCTCAGACACACTAGTTATATCACATTATAGATGGTTGTGAGCCACCATGTGGTTGCTGGGAATTGAACTAAGGACCTCTGGAAATACCTGCTGGGCCACCTTTACATCTCCATGTCTTAATTCTTTTATCTTTCTATTCATGGAATGTATGTTTTTGCTCAGAAATACTTTTTATCTCTATTACTAGGATGGTAAGAATAAGTCAGGTAGTGGTGGTTCATGCCTTTAATCATAGTACTTGGAAGGCAGAGGAAGGCAGATCTCTGAGTTTAAGGCCAGCCTAGCCTACAGAGCTAGTACTAGGACAGCCAGTACTACACAATGACACTCTGTCTTGAAAGAAATGATGATTAAAAATATGAAGGAATGAAATATTAACTGATTCTATTTAAAGTGCATTTATAATCAAAGTATTTGGTTGTATATAATAAACATTTGACATATATATGTATGTGTATATGAATGTGTATATGTGTGTATGTGCATGTGCATGTGTATGTGTATATGTTTATGACGTGTATGTATATATATATGTATATGTATGTATATGATGTGTATGTATATGTATATATATTTGTCAAATACATGAGTATACAAAATTATTTCAACGTTTTCTCCAGACCCCTCTCTCCATGGTATGTGTGTGTGTGTGTGTGTGTGTGTGTGTGTGTGTGTGTGTGTGTGTATGTGTTGGACATTGATTCTAATGTTTTAAATTATTCAGGCCCCCAAATCAGGAATCTGTGTATCCAAACCCTGAAGGTCCTTGTCTCCAATTTGCTTTTGATCAATCAATAAAGAGCCAGCTGCCAATAGTTGGGCACTTAGACTGAGGTGGGACCTTTAGATTCCATGCTGATTAGAAACTGGGAGAAAGCAAGTAGAGAACTGCCATGATTCAGAGCAAAACGAATCAGATTTAGAGCTGCAGAAGGAAAATCATCTGAAACGTAGGTGAAAAGAAATGCAGCCCTTGCAAGGACTGCCCAGAAGGGTCTTAGGCATCAGAAACTAGGGGGGCAGCAAAGAAGGAGCCAGGGCAACAAAAATAAAATATATAACTGGAGAGTGTTAAAGCAGGAATACTGGAGGAAAAGTGTGCTAGCTGTAGGGAGGATTAGAACTGCCACCCTTTGAGTTAGTCAGCACATATTTAAAATTAACTGCAAGTGTGTGTGTGTGTGTGTGTGTGTGTGTGTGTGTGTGTGTGTGTGAGTTTATTGGTTTATTGTGGCAGATCACTGCCACCATATATTATTCTGTATGCCACTTGAAATTTGTTGGAATATGTCTTAAATGAAAATTAAAAGTAAAACTTTCTTAGGTCTTGAATGTGTGAATCTTCTTATTTTTGTCTCATATTAGTAATATTGATGATCATTTTATTTGTTTTAGATTTCTTTGTACAAAACAGTTTTTTCTCAAAATATGTTCTTTCCCATATTTTTCAAATTAAGGATCCTTGTTGAAAAGTTTGGTAGTGTTCTTCTTGCTAATTTTCAGGGCAAAGATTCCATGTTATTATTGCTCTTATTCTCCTTATAAAATAGTATGATATTCAGAACAAATAAGACATCATTGCCATTATATTAGAGAAGTCACTAGATAAGACAGAATTCATTGTGTGATACAAGGGATAGCTTAAATTATTTTAGTGCTGAGTCAAAATTAAGTAGTGAGGTACCAAACGTGTTGGTAACATATGCTCTTCATTGGTTCACATGGGTGATTTTTTTTTTAAGTTTTATTTATTTATTTATTTATTTATTTATTTATTTATTTATTTATTTATTTTGCTATCTGTTTGATGGTTTTGTTCCTGGGAGCTCTGGGAGTACTGGATGGCTCATATTGCTGTTCCTCCTATGGTACTGCAAACCCCTTCAGCTCCTGAGGTCCTTTCTCTAGCTCACCCACTGGGGACCCTGTGCTCAGTTCAATGGCTGGCTGAKACTGTCACCCTTTGTATTTGTCATGCTCTAGCAGAGCCTCCCAGGTGACAGCTATATCAGCTCCAATCAGCAAGTATTTGTGAGCATCAATAATAGTGTCTGAGTTTTGTAACTGTATATGGGATGGATCACGAGGTGGCTTAGTCTCTGGATGGTCTTTCCCTCATTCTCTGTTCCACACTTTGTCTCTGTATCTTCTTTTGTGGGTATTTTATTCCCCCTTCTAAGAAGGACCAGAGTATCCATAGTTTGTTCTTCCTTCTTCTTGGGCATCATTTGATATGTGAATTGTGTCTTGGGTATTTCAAGCTTCTGGGCTAATATCCTTATCCGTGAGTACATACCATGTGTGTTCTTTTGTAATTCGGTTACCTCACTTAGGATGATATTTTCCAGTTCCACCCATTTGTCTAAGAATTTCATGAATTCATTGTTTTTAAGAGCTGAGTAGTATTCCATTGTGTAAATGTATGGTTTTGCTCAGGCAGAGAAAAGCATAATGATCCTTCCTCCTTCTCTTTCTCTCTTTGTGGTGAATACCCTCACTGTAGCAGTAACTTCACCTTCCGTAGAGCACATTGAATTTTACATACAGCACTTCCATTTGTATGGAAGCTCATATTAGTGAGAGTGAGAGCGTTTACAAGCAAAGACTATTTATATACAACACAGTACACATGTGCACACACATCCACATCCACACACAATTTTTATATTAATGACTCACAATTCTTTACTCTTTATTGAAAAGTAAAGGCCATGATATAATATGAGCTAGAAAGTTTGCTGTAAGTTTGATTTTGGCTGTCAGCTTGACTAGAATAGGAAAAGTGGATCTTCATTAGATGAGCAAGCATTTATATATCTGTTGGGGCACTCCAGAGAGAACTAATATTCTTTGCTCCTATTTTGTAAGACAACCCAATAAAACACTTGCATAATGTATACATACATTTTATTAGTTCTGATATTCCAAAGAACTCTAATACAGTAGTAGATCAAGAAAATGATACAATGATTTTTATTTATTTATGTATTTTTTATATTCTGAAATGGTCATTCTACATGGTGACAAAAATATATGTATATATTTCTGGGTTCTTGGAATTGGATTATACTCTAGCAGAATGTGGAAATAACTATGTTCATAAAAAAATCAGATTCTCTCAATATCAATCTCTAAACTCAAAGTAATAGATATATCTGTAAAGTAAATCTGAGAAAATTAGTTCAATGCCAAGAGGACTACTTGAGGGTTATTGGTCAAATATTTTAAATATACTGATAATGAAGCCCACCCATTAACATATCTGAGACTTGGTTTGTGTGATTGTTAGTGTTATAGAGAAAAATTTAGAATTATCTCAGAGACAAGTTTCTGGGTACCTCTGTTGGTGATTATCTTGATTATGTTAACTGATATGAAAAAACCCCTATCTTAATGGTTGAACAGACTTTTCCCTGGGCAGAGGAGTTTAGACTGCTTAAAACAGAGACAGAACTGAGCAGTGGTTTGCATTCATTCCTCTTGGTTCCTGATTGGGGATGCAATAAGACCACTCTTCAAAATTTCCACTGCCTTTACTTCCCTGCTTTTACTTTCTGCTATGATGGCCTGCACCTTAAACTCTGAATTTAAAATAAACCTCTTCTGTCTTAAGTTGCTTTAGTCAGAGAGTGTTATAGCAAGAGGAAAGTAATCTAGAAAGTTTGTAAATTAAATGGTTTTAAAATCAATTGTACTTGATTTAGGGGAAATGATACTTTTGAAACTTCTCATGAAATCTATATTCCCTCCTCCCAAAAGTTGATAATGGGAGAAATCCATCCATCCATCCATCCATCCATCCATCCATCCATCCATCCATCCATCCATCCATGTATATGCAGATACACATTTATATACACACAGAGATGTATAATGGTCATGGATACTTGCATGGATTATGGTGGCAGTCAGGAAACAGGGCAGACAGAGTGATGCTACAGTGACTYGCTTCTTCTACAAAGGATGATCTCTTTTCTCTTTAAGATTGCACAGACTTCCAACACACACCATGAGATGGAGACATGTTTAAACATGTGAGCCTACTGGGAACATTTTACAGTCAAACTGTACAACTATGTGGTGATGTATCTTGTTCACAGCTTTATATCCAAGGCTGTGTCATGCTTCAAGTTGCCTCATTCTGTCCCTGACATGATAGATGCTGTCTTCTCTTAAACTGCATCTCCCTTAAGCTGCCAGCACTCCATGTGTCCTCGTCCTGCCCTTCCCTTACATTTCTATCCCTGGTTTTCCCTTCCTCTTATCTTGTTGCTTCTCCTTGTCACCAGACTGTCCCCTATAACTTAGAATAATATAACCTGATACAATACAAACGTGAGTTAAAATGAGTGATTCGAATGGCCTAAAACATATAGGAATACATAAGAACCAGGTTATTGGTAATATGGAGCCTTTGAAACCTTGAGATTCTTATAGGCAATCTGAGGGTTCTACTCTATAAATGTACCTTTGATCCCAGGTATTAAGGAATAAAATGACAAAAAAATACTACATTCCTTTATTCCCATGGAGAGGGACTTTTTTTTTATTGGATATATTGTTTATTTACATTTCAGTTCCCTTTTCCTGGTTCCCCGCAGCCCAAATGTCCCACATGTCCTTTTCCCTCCCCCTGTTTCCCCATCCACCCCTTCCCATTTCCCTGTTCACAATTGTAAACATCTATGCTCCAAATGGAAGGGCACCCTCATTCGTAAAAGAAACTTTACAAAAGCCCAAAGCATACATTGTACCTAACACAATAATTGTGGGGGACCTCAACACTCCACTATCCTCAATGGACCGACCAGGAAAACAAAAACTAAGTAGGGACACA
>BDUI01001642.1:42709-59161 GCA_002335545.1 Apodemus speciosus | reverse complement strand
CCTTCCCTTCCCTTCCCTTCCCTTCCCTTGCTTTCCTTTTTTGTTCATTTTTTCCTGAGAAATTCTTATGTGACCATAGCTTGATAGATGTATAAAACAGTTATACAATGAAGACATTTGCTATTTTTAAGACCTTGAGTTTGTATCTGCTGGATTAGATGTAACTAATAAAGCAAGGTCATATTGATTATTCTTGACACCTGATATAAATGCTATTGGTTGGACCTACATCTGGCTTTTTAGTGTTTCAGATAGACATCGTTTACTGCCAAGCCTGTGAGAGATAGGCTATTAAGTTTGGTTCCTTATGACAGAAAGAAAGAATGAAGATGAAAGAACTGCCCATTCCAAACTTACATTGCTTTTATTGTTAGAATTGTAGAGGGAAGATAATCCCAATAATTTTGCACCAAAGATGTGTAACAGTACAACTGTCTTTTTCACTCCAGTTTGAATATCAAAGTCAGGTTACCATTTTGTGTTTCCAGATGATACTCATTCTCCATTCTTGAATTTGGTTTCTCATAACACAGCACATTTCTCTTTATGATAGTAATCTGAAAGCCTAATAACACTTCTGTTTGAACTCCTGGGCTTCTTTGTGTTTTAGCTCAGGCCTGTGTGGTAATATCTCCTAATGTCCTAATGGTAATATCGCCTGAATGTCAGGCGATAAAGATGAATATTTTGAGTGGTAGATGTTGTTGAGGGCTACCTTTAAGAGTGACTCTAGCTCTGCATTCCCATTCCTTTCTTTGGTTTCCTTGCTCAGTTTCAAGCATTTCCAGTCCTCTGAGTCCTGCTGCCCACATTTAATATTACTAAGCTTCTTACTTGCCCTAGCACTGTGGGGGCAGTTATGTTTCTCTTTAACTTCTAACCTCTTCTGTGGTATCAAATAATGCTATCAATTTCTTCCAACCATGGCTCCAACTACTGCACTCTCAATTTCTATCATTTTATACCAGGCTGTGGATCAAATACAGAAGAGGCAATGATTTATGTTTGGTTTGGAGATCTAAGAATRTGGAGGAAGTGTGGGGCTGCCCCACCAAAGGGGGATGATAAGCAGAGACTATATTTAGAGTCCAATTGTTGACTCCTACCTTCTTCTTGGACTTTTGTTTTTGAACTGCTTTTATAGTCACCATTACCAGAAATAAGGTATATTCAACTTGCTTGCATGGATTATGTTGATAGACAATATCATGCCACAATCATTGTGCTTCCTGGTGCTGCATTGTTCTTGCTCAGAGAACCCTATAATCCCTTCCTCATCAAGCCAAGTCACAGATAGTTCCAGGTTTCCAGTGTAAGACCAGTCTGCCTGTGTCCCCCAGAATCACCATGGACTGTTTTCCTTACTACTTTGTAACATTAAAATGCCACAGATGCTTTTCTTTTGCTTCTTATCTGTTCTTTGCTACCACCTGTTTTTTTGTTTTGTTTGTTGATGTTTAACACTAAGTGCTTTCTGTTCTCTCCCAAGATCATCAGCTCTGTGAGGAAGATAGATTGAATTTCAGTTTTCAGCATAAGCAGTTATGAATCATAATAGTATTAGAATTTGTTCTACTGAGTATCTATTAAGTTCCAGCCCAATTTCTAGAGGTGACACATCATTTAGTCCTCACAACAGTGATAAAAGACAGATACTTCTAACATACCTGCCTCACAAAAGGAAGAAATTAAAACAGAAGAGTTAAAGCAATGTCTAAGGCAATGCGGGCACAGTTGCATGGAGAGACTTCATGCTAGATACTTTGCTCTGGTTCCTAAACCCCAGCAGGGAAGGAATGAGTTCAAAATGAAGCCACATAGAATGTAGGTTTCAGGGAAATCTACACAATTCAGAGGCTTCTTCTCATGGTTCTGGGTCACTATAACTTATTCTAACTGAATCCCTGACATGTTCCCAAACCAAGAGTGGATTCTTCTGTCGAAACTACTACTTTATCTCTGTTTTGCTTTTCTGGCCATATAGGGGGAAATGGCTGTTTATTATAGCTTTCCAATATTCAGTTTGGTGGGTATTTTTAAAAATAATTAAATTTTTAAAATATGTTTTCCTGTTTTAAAATTTTTTATTTAATCTTTTTTTTTACATTTCAGATTTTATCCCCCTCCCAATACACCCTCTGGCTGTTCCATATCCCATACCTCCTCCCAGTCCCCCTGTCTCCATGAGGATGACCCTTCCCACCAGAATTCTAAACTTCTTGGAGCTTCCAGTCTCTTGAGGGTTATGTGGAGGTCATCTTCTCTGACTGAACCCAGACCCAGAAGTCCTCTATTGCATATGTGTTGGGGGCCTCATATCAGTTCGTGTATGCTGTCTGGATGGTGGTCCAGTGTCAGAGATCTCAGGGGTCCAGATTAATTGAAACTGTTGGTCCTCCTACAGGGTCAACCTCTTCCTCCGCTTCTTCCAGCTTTTCCCTAAATCAACCATAGGGATCATCAGCTTCTGTCCATTAGATGGGTGTAAATATCTGCATCTGACTCTTTCAACTCCTTGTTGGGTATTTTGGAGGGCAGTCATGATAGCCCCCCCCCCCCACGCGTTTGAGCACTCCATAACCTCAGTAATAGTGTCAGGCCTTAGGGCTTCCCCTTGAGCTGGATCCCACTTTGGGCCTGTCTCTGGACCTCCTTTTCCTCAGGTTCTTTTTCATTTTTGTCCCTGCAGTTCTTTGAGACTGGGTCAATTATGGGCCAGAGTTTTTGACTATGGGAATGGCAACCTCATCCCTCACTTGATGCCCTGTCTTTCTGCTGGAGGTGGGCTCTACAAGTTCCCTCTCCCCACTGCAGGGCATTTCATCTAAGGTCCTTCCCTCTAAGTCCTGAGAGTTCTCTCCAGTCTCTGGTACATTTTGGAGGAGACCCCCCACTTCCTACCTCCTTAAGTTGCCTGTTTCTATTCTTTCTGCTAGCCCTCAGGGCTTCAGTTCTATTCCCCAACCCAATACTTGATCATGTTCTCCTCTTCCCCTCCCTGTCCTCTTTTACACCCAGAACCTTTCCTCCTGGCCCCTTCCTGTGATTGCTTTCTTCTCCCTCCCAACTGGGATTGAGGTATCCTCACTTGTGCCCTTTGGCTTGTTAACATTTTTTTAATTCTTTGGACTGTATCCTGGGTTTTCTGTACATTTTGGCTAAAATCCACTTACTAGTGAGTACATACCATACATGTCCTCTTGTGTCTGAGTTATCTCACTCAGGTTAATATTTTCTAGTTCCATTCATTTGCTTACAAAACTCAGGATGTCCTCATTCTTAATACCTGAGTAGTATTCCATTGTTTAAATGAACCATATTTTGTGAATCCATTCTGTCATTAGACATTTGGCTTGTTTCTAGCTTCTGGTTATCATAAACAGGGGTTCCATGAACATAGTGGACCATGTGCCCATGTGGCATGGTGGGGCATCTTTTGGGTATGTGCCCAAGAGTGGTTTAGCTGGATCTTCATGTAGATCTATTTCCATTTGACTAAGGAATATCCAGCTTGATTGCTAGAGTGGTTTTACCAGTTTGCCCTCCCACCATCAAGGTAGGAGTGTTCCTTTTTCTCCATATCCTCGCCAACATGTGTTGTCACCAAAGGTTTTGAACTTAGCCATTCTGATTGGTGTAAGATGGACTATCAGGTTTGTTTTGATTTGCATTTCCCTTATCACTAAGGACTTTGAATATTTCTTTAAGTGCTTCTCAACGATTTGCGATTCCTCTTCTGTGAATTCTGCTCTTACTGGGTTTGTTTGCTCTTTTTGTTCTAGAGCTCTCAGGTGTGCTGTTAAGCTTCTAGTTAGTGTAAGATCTCTCCAATTTCTTTACCAGGGCAGTTAATGCTATGAATTTTCCTCTGAGCACTGCATTCATTATGTCCCATAAGTTTGGGTATGTTGTGTCATAATTTTTATATCCAGGAATTCTTTTATTTCTTTCTTTATTTCTTCCCTGACCAAGTTATCCTTGAGCAAAGAGGTTTTTAGTTTCCCCATTTATGTGGGCTTTCTGTTATTTTTTGTTATTCAAGACCAGCCTTAGGTCACGGTAATCTGACAGAATGCTTGGGATTACTTCAATCTTCTTGTATAGACTGAGGCTTGTTTTGTGCCCAATTATATGGTCTATTTTGGAGAAGATACCATGAGGTGCTGAGAAGAATGTGATTTTTTTTGAGGTTGAAATGTTCTGTAGATATATTTTAAATCCATTTGGTTCATAACCTATATTAGTTTCACTGTGTCTCTCTTTAGTTTCTGTTTCAATGATCTGTCTGTTTGTGAGAATGGGATGTTGAARTCTTCCACTATTATTGTGTGGGGTTCAATGTGTGTTTTGAGCTTTAAAAAKTTTCTTTTATGCATGTGGGTGCTCTTGCATTTGGGGCATAGATTTTCAGAATTAAGACTTTCTCTTGGTGGGTATTTCTTTGTTCAATATGAAGTGTCTTTCATCATCTGGCTTAATAACTTGGTTGAAAGTCTATTGAATTGGATATTAGGACGGCAACTCCAGCTTGTTTCTTGGGGCCATTTGCTTGGAAGAAATTTTTCCAGCCTTTTACTCTGAAGTAGTGTTGACTTTTTTATTGAGGTGTGGTTTTTTTGCATGCAGCAAAATGCTGGCTCCTGTTTGAGTACCAGTCTGTTAACTTACATCTTTTTATTGGTAAGTTGAGTCTCTTCATACTGAGAGATATTAAAGACAGAAGATTKTTAGTTCCTGATATGTTTAGTTTTGTAGGTGGCTTGTGCTTCTCTCCTTTTGGCTTTGTTGTGAAATTATGAATATCATGTCTTTTCTTTGGTGTTTGGTCAACCATTCTTGTGTTGGAGTTTTCCTTCTAGAATCCTCTATAGGGCTGGATTGGTAGATACTGTTTGAAATTAGTTTTGTCCTTGAATATTTTGGTTTTTCCATTTATGTTGACTGAGAGTTTTGTTTGGTATAGCAGCCTGGACTGGCATTTGCGTTCTCTTAAAGTCTACATGACCTCTGTCCTGGCTCTTCTAGCTTATAGTGTCTCTTTTAAAAAATCTGGTATAATTCTAATATGTCTGCCTTTATATTGTATATGTGTATGTGCTTGTATGTTATGGCTTCTTCCCTTGCCACTTTTAATATTCTCTCTTTGTTCTGTAATTTGGAATTTTGATTATTATGTAATAAGAGGATTTTCTTTTCTTGTCCAATCTATTTGGTGTTCTATAGGATTCTTGTACATTTATGGCCATGTCTTTCTTTAGGTTGGGAAAATTTTCTTCTACGATTTTTTGATTTCCAGGTCTTTTGACCTTGAAATCTTTGCTTTCCTCTATTCCTATTATTCTTAATTTTGGTCTTCTCATTGTATACTGGGTTTCCTGGATATTTTGGTTTAGATTTTTATGTTTTGAATTTTCTATGACACCTGTGTCATTGTCTATTAAGGTATCTTCTATACACAAGATTCTCTCTTCTTTCTCTTGTATTCTATTGGTGATGCTTACATCTGTAATTCCTGACCTCTTTCCTAGGTTTTCCATTTCCTGGGTTGCTGCTATTTGTGTTTTCTTTTTTGTTTTTACTTCTACTTTTAAGTTTTGGTCCACTTTGTTCAATTCCTTCACCTGTTTGTATTTTCCTGCAATACTTTAAGGGATTTATTTGTTTTCTTTTTAAGGGCTCCTACCTGTTTACCTGTATTTTCCTATATTTCTTTCAGTGAATTATTTATATTCTCCTTAAAGGATTCTATTTTCTTCATGCAACAGGATTTTAGGTCAGCTTTTTGATTTTTCTGGTGTGTTGGTGTATCCAGGCTTTACTGTGGTGAGAGAACCGGGTTCTGATGGTGCCAGAGTATATTGGCTTCTGTTATTTATGGTCTTGTACTTGCCTCGCCATCTGGTCATCCCTCGTGTCTGCTGGTATGGGTGACTGTCTGGAGCCTGCCTCTTTTGTCCCTCAGTTGCTTCAGGTTTCCTGGTAGGCCTGTGGCCCTGGCTATAGCAGACCTCCTGTGTGGCCTTCTGATTGTGGGGTTGTCCCAGGAGGAGAGAAGCTGTTGATGTGTTGCCCTGGCTACAGATCTCCTGGGAGGCCTTTAGACTTGGGACTTCAGAGGAGCAGTCAAGCTGTTGTCCTGTATGAAGCTGTTCTACAGGGGTGCTATGGACTATGGTTTCTGTTTCCCTGTGTGTAGCAGAACTGTAAGGAGGCTTTTAGTCATTAGGTCAGTTGCATGCATTCAATGGAGGCTATGGGAGATCTTCAGACTGTGGTGTCAGTTCCCCAGTTGTCTTGTRTATAGAGGAACTCCTGGGATGCCTTCAAGCTGTGTTGTCTTCAGGGGAGTATACAAGATGGCAATACGTTGCCTAGTTGCCCTGTGTGCAGTGGATCTCCTGGGATGCCTCAGGCTGTGGTGTCTTCAGGGGAGCAGACTACCTGGGAGAAGGTACCAGCTGGATGGGCAGAACTAAATATTTTTAAATTTGCCCTTATGCATTTGTTCAAATATATGTGTGATCATACACACCTATATATTTGATTTCCAGAGGCCATATCAAGTATTATCCCTCAGGAGCCTTCCTTCTTGTTTTTTTGAGACAGGGCTTTCTCTGGGACTTAGAATTAGTCTACCAATTAGTGAGTTAGCAGGACTTTTCTCTCACTTCTCTAAAATTGAAATTAAAATACACAGCCCAGTGTCAGTCTATTTATATTGTGCTGGTAATTGAACTCAGTTCTACATATATGTGTGACAAGTACTTTACCAATCTAATATCTTCTAGGCTCAATTATGTCAGGTCTTAGTTTTAAATTTGGTTAACTTCCTTGTGGAGTCCTAGCTTGTATAACTGAATTTTACATGAAGACTAGAAGTTTTCTTTTTATTTGTTTTCATTTTTGAGCAAATTACAGTTGCCTTATATTTATTCTAATTTTGTAGTTCACTTATCTCCATTTTCCTTTTAATAGTCATATCAGTTTATTAGAAATATTGTAATAACACATCAATAAATCATATACTTAGTGAAATTTCTAAAACACAAATATGATGTTAATAGTGAATGATTAAAGAACTCTCAGTCTAACTCAGCTGCGATTTTATAGCACTTTAAAAAACCTGCAATTTTAGAATAATTACATAGAATTTTGGATACTTTGATATGATTTTAGGCATTTTTTTATTTATTACTTAGCAGAATTTTTTATCATAATTTTAATTTATTTGTTCTGCTGAGCTGACTGCTAATACTAATGAATCACTTTTACATGCCCCAGCTTTCTAATCCCAAGTTAGCATGTGAAGCTGTTATTTGTCTAATGCTTGAGAGTCTCCAAGTCTATTTTTTTTCCTAGTCATTCATAAGTGCTATGATTTAGTGGATCCTTCAAGTCAAAGCAGTAGTGCCTAGAGTCAAAATACTTCTGGTGGCTTATTGTCCTGGGACAGAGGATGTAGAGAGCTGCCCCTTTGACCAATGGGATTAAGCACACTTACTTTCATTCATATGGCCCATATCAACCCCAACAGAACCTTCAGACCCACTATGTATATATTGTGGGTTCCTTTTAAAGTCCTTATATTTTGTGATACCCTACCTTAGCTTCAGTCTATCTCAACCCATCTGAAATACTTTAAATAATATTTTAAAATTTCTAGCTCTGATCTGCAGCTGCCTGACCTGGGGTTGGTTCTAGCAGGGAATTCCTCTTCAAGAAACTGTCAGGCTATTACTTATTAATTCTGATTATTTTATTATGTTATTATGTGTTTCCCAGTTCCTCATGTTTGGAGTCAGTGTTTTAGCATTCAAATGGGACAAAATCTGACACAGTTCCAGTATAAGCTGTACTTGGCTTTCTGAATTTGGAGTTTTGCCTAGGCCAATGATTTGTAAACTAACCCCAGGACATACTTCTGGACATGTAGCAGTGATCGAAGCTCACAGGCATTCCTGATATGAATGGAGAATCAGCTAAGACACTGGCCTATACTTGCTACAAGAGTTCCCTTGGATACAAATACTCAATTAATTATACAAGAAATCCAACATCCTCCTATAAAAATAGGCTTTGCCTGAAAAGATTTTACTAGTTGCCTGCTACCGTAAGAGCTCTGAGAATATTTAAGAGTCAGCAAGTGTGTTAGGAAATTAGGACCATTCCATGTGTTAGCATCAGGTACATCTCTCAACAGATAGAAGCATCATTACAGCCAACAAGACACAACATCTCTAGGAGACAGTGCCACTCCTCTGTCTGTCACCATGGTACCCGATGCATATCACTTTGTGCAGGCATTACATGTGTCTGGCCCAGATGAAAGACTTGTTCCTCCAGCCCACAACCCCTTTCTTCTGTCCTCCCACCATCTCCCAGAGGATGGCTCTTCTGATAAAACCTCCCATGGGAGACCTGCCACATGGTGTGATTTGTCTGAGACTTGTTGCTACCCCCCACTGCAAAGGCCCAGATGGGTTCGCAGCTCCACTGCTGTGAAGGGCATGGAACCCACTGTCATGTCGAGTGACCACCTCCGCATGGATTAAACTCCATGGGCCTGAACCTTATCCTGACAAGTCTGCCTGCTACACAGGCTTACTGTCAGGCTACCTCACTAGACTCCACAGGCAGATTAGTAAGTTTCTACTCTCAGTTCGCAGAAATGTTCCCTTGTCCCAAGAGATGACTGGTACCCTCTACAGGTCTAAGGGATAGATTTATCCACGGTCTTTATGACTGGCCTTCTAGCTGAGATGCCGTGCTGCTGGTAAACCATTCTCCTTCGGGCTCTGGGTCCAGAGCTCAGGTGTTAGTCCCACAGATATCAGACACTAGCTCCTGCATGAAGACTCGGTAAATCTAGACTGGATGCTCATTCCAATTTTTCCTTAACCTACTTCCCTTGAGACAGCATGGTAAAATTAATTTACCATTATTAATTATTCTAAGGATATTGGTAAGAATGCTCTAATAACATCTACTCACTCAATGGTTATCTCATCTTTGATCATTTCTCTAGGCTCTCCACTAGGATGCCTCCTGGAAAATATCAAACTTCTGAAATTAGTAACTGACTTAACTGTCTCCATACTTACTCACCTTTGCAATCAGGTTGGGCCACGGTGCTCATTTGATAATGATTCTAACTGGCCATATGACAGCACCTTTAAAAAAATTTATCTTAATGCATTTTTTACAGACCAGCCATTATACCCCCCCTGGTCCTCCCTTCGAGAGTTCCTCATCCCATTCCCTTTTTCATGTCTTCAAGAGGAAGACCCCACACCCTTCACATACAACCCCATATCCTGCCATGACTTCCCATTCCCTCGGGCCTCAAGTCTCTCAAGGGTTAGGTGCATCTTCTCTCACTGAGGCCAGACCAGGCTGTCCTCTGCTGTATATGTGTCAGGGACCTCAGACCAGCTAGTGTATGCTTTCTGGTTGGTGGTTCAATGTCTGAGAGATCTCAGGGGTGAAGGTCAGTTGAGACTGCTGATGTTCCTATGGAATCACCATCCTCCTCAGCTTCTTCCAGCCTTTCCCTAATTCAACCACAGTGGTCCCTAACTCCAGTCAAATGGTTGGGTGCATATATAGCTGCTTGTTAGGCCTCTCAGAGGACAGCCATGTTAGGTTCCTATCTGTAAGTGCACCATATCATCAGTGATAGTGTCAGGCCTTGGAGCCTCCCCTTGAGATTGGGTCTGAATCTGGGCCTGTCACAGGACCTCCTTTCCTTCAGTCTCTTCTCCATTTTTGTGCCTTCAGTTCTTTTAGACAAGAGCAATGTGGGTCAGGGATTTTGACTGTGGGATGCCAACCCCATTCCTCCAGTTGATGTCCTGAATTTCTACTGGAGGTAGATTCTACAAGTTCTTTCCCCCAATTGTTGGACATTTCATCTAAGTTCCCTCCCTTTGATTCTATAACCTCCCAGGTCTCTGGTACATTCTAGAAGGTCCCTCCACCTCCCGCCTCCCAAGGTGGTCATTCTGCTGGCCCTTGGGGCTTCACTCCTGCTCTCCCTAATACTTTATTATGTCCCCCTACTCCTCTGCCCTTCCCACTCCCCTCTCCCACCCAATTTCCTCCATCCCTCTGCCCTCTGCTTTCCCCTCCCCCCACATGGGATTGAGCCATCCTTACTTTGGCCTTTTGGCTTGTTAATCTCCTTGAGTAACAGCACTTCTGATCCTACCATTTAATATCATCTTCACACATACTGCCAGTGATTCAATAAATGGAATAAGATCCTCTATATCCAAGCTTTTACTTATCTTCTCTCCAAGCCATCTCACTGTTCTTCTTTCCCCCAACTCAGCTCCTTCTATCTATGAAATTTTAACCAGATCAAGAATTCTACTCTTGATCCAGCTAATGAATATCCCCCTTACCTTCTCTGACCTGCCTCTATAATCTCTTCTACTTCCCTAGCCTCCTCGGCTTCCCATCTCACCAAATTTCCCCAGAGTCTCCTTGGTCAACTTCATACTGCTTTCTTCCTCTGCCAACTATGGGATGGTCTAGTCACCCTGCTTGACACCTACTTTCAGCCCTCCCACCACTCACTCTAGATCTGTAGCCAACTCTCTCATCCCCTATTTTTCCCCTACCCAGCCTAACTCCATGTCAGTCCTTTCTTTAAGGGAATTTGCTGGGGTAGATGGTCTGATTAGTCTTACTATGTGAACTTTCTCAAATTGAAAAAGACTGGGATCTTATACCTCTAAGTCCTCTGCCTTTATTAAAGAATGCCAGTACATCACTCAGTCTTATATCCTGATTTTTCATGATACACACCTGATTCTCAGTAATAATTTACTCCATGACTAGTGCAGGCAAGTTTGGGAGCAGATTAGGATACATGCAGGTGAGATTCATCATACAGACTCAGTATATCTGATCAGGTGTGAGACAGTTCCCAACCAGGATCCTCAATGGAATTATAATTCCTCACATGATATTCTAGGCAGAGACTGATTCATAACCTGCTTTCTGAACTGTCTCTGTAGGGCTGCCATAAAACCAGTAAAATTTGAAAAGCTCCAAGAGGTCATCCAGGATAAATAAGAAAACTCATTTCAATGTTTAGAGCACCTTACATAGGTCCTATTGCAATATACTATTTTAGATCCTGAAATCCCAGAAGGCAAACAACTCATGATTACCTACTTTTTTTTTTTTTTTTTTTTTTTTTTTTTTTTTTTTTTTTTTTTTTTTTTTACCAAAGCCATTCTAACATTAAGGTCAAATTTGGACGCTTAGAGAGGAGACACCTTAATTCTGCAGGGAGAAGGTTTGGCACTGGCCTTTAAAGTGTACTATCAGAGAGATGAAAAGTCCAGGAGACAAAATACCATATTGTAGCAAAGGTTGTATGACCAGCCCCAGCAACTGTTCAGGTTTCCTGGCTTTCTAAGGCTCAGGAACCACGAGTTTGAGTTCCCTGYTTCAAATGTGTTCAACAAGGTGATTGGGTACAATATTGTCCTGATCCCTACAAACCATAAAGGCCATGCCCAAAGTGTCATCATGAGCGACATTGGGCTCTCAATTGCCCCCATGTCACTTAGGACAGATGGACATCACTCCTAAGTCACCCTCCAGTTGATCTATTCTTACCCATGGATGACTGAAGGGGCTCAAGCTCCCTTTACCCAATCACTTCCATCACCAGCAGGTAGCCCCAAGAAGTCATCATGGTATCTTAGTGGCAAATCTCCCTCCTTTTGGAAACTCCGGCTCCTTACTTGGTCCTGAAGGAATTTTGGGAACCCACCTCTCCTCATCTCCCTATTGTGTGGATGGGGGGCAGCCTTACCAACCTCACCAGCCCCCACCTCTTAATTGCATTTTTAGGGGTGTTCCTCTCTCTTTTGGGAAAGGCTATTCTAACCAAGTTGAGAGCTTCTATTTCTTTTGTGCCTCCCCATTTGCTTAAAACTAATTGTGCCAGCAGTCCTTCTTCTCCTCCTCCTAGCCACCCAACCTACTAACCCTAACATGTCATTTCATGTCATTTCAGGCTTTGACAGCCTCTCTGGGACCTCCAGAATCTCTTCTCCTCTTTTCCTGTTGTCATCCAGTTACAGAAGCCTACCAGGTACATCACCCAAGCTCAATGTTCTCTTTCTCTCTAGAACCTGGGGAACTTAATCCTATCATCTCTGACCTCCTAAGTGGGGGAAAAACTCCTACCTCTTCCCTTTTAACACCCATATACTAGCAATTAATAAGCCTAATATAACCTATTACCTGGTTCAAGACCTCAGGTTCATTAATTCTGCAGTGGTTCCTCTCCATCCTATTGTGGCTAATCCTAACACATATCTTTCCACTATCTCCTTGGGACCATCTTGTTTCTATGTCCTAGATCTCAAAGATACATTGCTTTCTTCTCTATTCCTCTAGATGCCCAGTCACAGAACATCATTGTCTTTACCTGGACTGACCCTGACACCTACTTTTCTAACCAACTCACCTGGACTGTTCTACCTCAGAAATTCTGCCACAGGGCTGACTTCCCACACCTATTTGATCAAGCCCTGGCTTCCAACTTACTTTCTCTGTCTTTCCCTAAATCTAAGATTGTCCATTACATAAATGATATTCTTCTCTCTAGTTCTTCTCTAGAAATTAGCCAAATTGATACCTCTGCTTTTCTAAATTTCCTGTCCAGTCAGGGCTACAGTCTTACCTTTTGAAGTCCAACTGTCCACTCCTCAGGTCACCTAATTGGGACTAACAATTACCTAAACCCCACTGCCCCAATATTGGTGTTGCTATGACCCCATACCTTTTCTCTATCACTCTTTTTTATCACAGCAGACTGTTTTAAGACATCTGGGACATGTTCTTTAGGAACAGTAAACTCCTTAGACAGCAACAAAACAATAACCTTAGATACAGTCCAGAGCACATCAGTTCCCTGTGGCACTCAGGTATATCATCATCTACCTGCTAGCTATTCATGACTATGCACATTGGTGTTCCTTTTCTCTGAATCAGGAGTAATCCATGGAGCAGAGCCTATGCCAATCCCAGCTGTAGAATCAACACCTGCCCARCATAATAAGAAGGCAGTTCAAATCATGCTACTCCTGGTTACTATGGGAATAACTATAGGTATTGGTACCAGAATGGCAGGGCTGACAGTTTCTCTAACTTTATACAATCATTTCTCTTCTCAGCTTGAAAATAGTKTTCAAGAGTTGAGCCAAACCATTGCTCACACCCTCCTAAGACAGATGGATTCTGTGGCAGCAGGGGAGCTTCAAAACTAACATGGACTAGATGTTCTTATGGCTAAAGATGGTGGTCTCTGCCTTTTCTCCAAGAACAATGATGCTTCTATGTAATCAAGTCCAGAAGAGTGAGAAATAAAATCCAGCAGGTGTAATAAGGCAGTCAAAATCCCAGGGAACAGAGTGAGGCCTCTAATTCCTGGGTTTTCAAAAACCCTATGTGCAAGTGTATCTTACCCTTCCTAATCCCCCTTCTCATTTTTCTGCTTTTTCTATTCGCCTTCTGCCTCATTAGCCTTGTCTCCACATTCYACCAATGACAAAAGCAAAACTTTATGATAAGAAAAAGAGAGGAATGTTAGCATCAGGTTTGTGTGTGGACTGTTCCAAGTGTCTTTACATCCAGCTTTCAGACCCAGTGATGAATCATGTCATGCCTAGGTGACAGTGCTGCTCTTGTATTCATCRCCATAGCACCTGCTGCACCTCCCTTTGCTCATGTATCACATGTGTCACAGCCAGGATAAAAGAGTCATCCCCTCGGCCCACTGCCCTTTTGTTCTATCCTTTCCCAGATGCTGCCTTTGCCAATAAAACCTACCATGTGAGACGTGCCACATGGTGTGATTTGTCTGGGACTGCACTGCCTATTTTAATACAATGTGTTCAGGACATTTCCAGTTTACAATGGATTTACTGAGACATGACTCCACTGCAAATCCAGAGGATTTATACTTCAATATGGATGATTACTAAAATTATTATTAAAATTATGAGTTAATATNTTCAAGAGTTGAGCCAAACCATTGCTCACACCCTCCTAAGACAGATGGATTCTGTGGCAGCAGGGGAGCTTCAAAACTAACATGGACTAGATGTTCTTATGGCTAAAGATGGTGGTCTCTGCCTTTTCTCCAAGAACAATGATGCTTCTATGTAATCAAGTCCAGAAGAGTGAGAAATAAAATCCAGCAGGTGTAATAAGGCAGTCAAAATCCCAGGGAACAGAGTGAGGCCTCTAATTCCTGGGTTTTCAAAAACCCTATGTGCAAGTGTATCTTACCCTTCCTAATCCCCCTTCTCATTTTTCTGCTTTTTCTATTCGCCTTCTGCCTCATTAGCCTTGTCTCCACATTCYACCAATGACAAAAGCAAAACTTTATGATAAGAAAAAGAGAGGAATGTTAGCATCAGGTTTGTGTGTGGACTGTTCCAAGTGTCTTTACATCCAGCTTTCAGACCCAGTGATGAATCATGTCATGCCTAGGTGACAGTGCTGCTCTTGTATTCATCRCCATAGCACCTGCTGCACCTCCCTTTGCTCATGTATCACATGTGTCACAGCCAGGATAAAAGAGTCATCCCCTCGGCCCACTGCCCTTTTGTTCTATCCTTTCCCAGATGCTGCCTTTGCCAATAAAACCTACCATGTGAGACGTGCCACATGGTGTGATTTGTCTGGGACTGCACTGCCTATTTTAATACAATGTGTTCAGGACATTTCCAGTTTACAATGGATTTACTGAGACATGACTCCACTGCAAATCCAGAGGATTTATACTTCAATATGGATGATTACTAAAATTATTATTAAAATTATGAGTTAATATKTGTTATTAAAATTATATGAACTTGGTATGATATTGTATTCTGTGATTTTGAGAGGCTAAGGCTGGATGATCACAAGTGCAAAGTTAACCTGATATGCTGTACTAGCTGATTTTGTGTGTCAACTTGACACTTTCTTAATTAGTGATCAGTTAGTGAAGGAGGGCCCAGCCCATGGTGGGTAGTTCTATCTCAGAGTTGGTAGTTCTGGGTTCTATAAGAAAGCAGGCTGAACATGCCATGTGAAGCAAACCAGTAAGCATCATCGCCCATGGACTCTGATCAGCTCCTGCCTCCTGAATCTTGTCCTGTTTTTCTTCCTATCCTTACTTCCTTCAGTGATGAACAGCAATGTGGAAATGTGAGCCAACAAAACCAGTTTTTTCCTCAACTTGCTTTTTGGACACGGAATTTCTATTTCATCAAAGCAATAGAAACCCCAGCCATGGCAGTTGAATACCATGATTATATATATATATATACATATATATATATATGTATATATATATATGATTTATGAAAAAATGGTCTGTTACTCAATGGAATCTCCATATACAAATGTGCTGAATGAAGAAGAACTAAAAAATCTTAAAATGTCTTTTTGCCCGGAAACCCAATGAAGAGTTTTTTCCTCTTGGGATCTTGAACTTTGCCTGCTCAACTTGCTTGAGGAATCAGATTCTTCCTAGTCAAACTTTATCCTCTCTTCCTGGAGACCATGCTCTGGCTCTGATAGTTAGTTGTCTAGAGTTCTTTCTGTAGAGTTGAGGCCTTGTGTGATTTGCTGATTTAGTTTTTTTCATGTCCATTGATGTCATCCTTGTTCATCTCAAATTTGGAAAGTCAAGTTGGTTAGACTTTAGGGATACAGCTTCAGATATTACTAGGAGACAAAGTCTCACATCAAACCCTCTGACCCCCTGACTCTTGTAATCTTTATATTTCCTTTCCCTCAATGTCTCCTGAGCCTTAGGTACAGAAGTGTTTTATAGATGTATCCACTTGGACTGCTGTAGGAAGCCGTTCTTACATCCGCCATTACAACATGGCACTGGCTTTCCACAGGCACCACGTGCTGGCAGATTCCCATGCCTTGGTCTCTGCCTCTCCCGTGGCATCATTTGGCCCATGAGCTGCAGCCAACCAGGAGGTGACACATCTTAGGCAGACCGTGATTGTATTTAAGGGCGGGATTTTGCGTGGTTTGGGCGTCTCCGTCAGTCTCCGTCAGTCTCCGGCAGTCTCCAGGAGTCTCCGGCAGTCTCCGGCTTTGAGTCTCCAGCTCTGTAAGCTTTCCCTCTCCCTCTCAAGAGGATTAAAGCTTTGTTACTGCAGAAGGATCCTAATGTGTGCCGCGTGTTTCCTGTGGGCGGGAAGATAGCACGCGGGACATCTGGTGCTGAAACCCGGGATTTATCAAAACCTTGGATTACCAAGACTGCAGGATTATCAAGGCCGTGGAATTATCAAGACCCGGGAATTATCAAGACCACACCATTGGAGACCCCTTTTCCATAAGGAGGATTCAGAACTGCAGGCAGATACGTTCAGAGAGGTATGTCTTTGCTGGATTTTGGCTTGGGATTGTCGC
>BDUI01001642.1:18301-30685 GCA_002335545.1 Apodemus speciosus | reverse complement strand
TCTCTCTCTCTCTCTCTCTCTCTCTCTCTCTCTCTCTCTCTCTCTCTCTCTCTCTCTCTCTCTCTCTCCCAACAAAAAGCCAGGAAAACCCCTATCTGATTTTATTCTCAGAACTAGAATGAGCCTAAAAAGAAAAACCCCCAACTCACAGCCAGAGATCTCCATTTTAAAACCATTTTATGGGAAGGTATGATTTCTGAATAGGGATCCTGGGAAGGAATACCATGATAGGTGGATTGTGGCAACCCAAGATCACGCCAAAATGGATTGAATCTGTAGCTAAGGCATTTGTGGCTGGAGTAAAAACAGAAGTAATCTGCTTCAGATGTGGAGAGACAGGGCATTGGAGAAATGAATACCCACAAAACTCCTTTCTCATAATAAATAGTAATCCCTCTAAGACAATTTTCTTTCAATGTTTGAAAGGTTTCTACTAGAAAAGATATTGTCCCTCCCTTTATGGTAAAGAATGGTAAGTCACTGGAGCCTTTAAATTTAAGAGGAGGCAGACACCAACCCCAACTGTAAGAGGGACAGATACTCCCATAGAAGCCTTATGGGTGTCCAGCATTTCAGAAGACTCCCATCCAAAATTAACCATCCAAATAGACAACAAGCCATTCAAGTGCCATATTGATACTGGAGCAGACAAGACAATTTAAGACAAGAGCCACTGATAACTGGGCCCCAGCTCCTAGGAATAGGGGTTAGTTCTCATGCATTTATCACCAAACAGGACTAAAGGTCAGAGGATCCCAATGGATAGACCAGCCTCATACTCCCACTGGTAGCTCAAGTAGTCACTAATCTTCTAGTGAGAGATATCTTACAACTCCTAAAGGGAGTGCTTACCATCCAATGATAAAAAGGCCACATCAAGACAGAGGACATTATTTATAAAGAATGTTATACTCAAGGATACCATAAAAACCCTCCTCCAAATCACCACCAATTCTAGGAGCCACTGTTAGATTTGATACTCACTGCCTTAAGTGATTCTGCAGTAACGCCATCTGGGTCCCACAGTGGCCTCTATCAAGGGAGAAGCTTAAAGTCCTCACACAACTGGTAGAAGAACAGCTTCTACTACAACACATTCACCCTTCCTGCAGTCCATGGAACACCGCTGTGATTGCTATAAAAAAGATCTTAGAGTGACAGAGACTATGAGAAGATTTGAGGGCAATTAAYAACACCATAAGAGTCTGTGGTTCTCCCCAAAGGTGGCTGCCCCACATCTTAGCCAATGCTCCCTATTTTAACAATAGACATAAAAGACTGCTTTTTTCATCCCTCTTCACTCTGAGACTGTGAATGCTTTACATTCTCAGTATTCCCCATTAACAGCTCTGGCCTAGCCTCATGATATGACTAGAGTGTCCTCCTATGGGGAATAGGTAATTGTCCAACCATTTGTTAGGAGGCTGTGGCTACTAAATTAAAATCTTATTTAAATAAAGAACTAAATATATAMCACTATGTGGATTTTATCTTAATATGGGGGATACTCTTCCACCTTCCCTTCCCAAATTTAAGACCAGCTAAGACCTTCTCTATCTGCTCTAGGAATTATAGTAGCAACTCACAAAAATCAGCTTATTCTGCCCATTGTGTTTTTAGGACTATACGATATCTATCTAGCTCTAAAAGAAGTTAAGAGACCCTTTAACCTCTTTTAGGCAATGCATATGCTGTCACTTTGCTTTCTTGGCTGTCAAGATATTATTTTCCCCTCTACTCACACAGGTTTCCATACTCCTACAGGAAAGAGCCTCCCACATCTACATTCAGCATGTCACATCTCACAGTCCCCTGCCAGGTCTGATATCTAAGGGAAATGAGCCGATGACCAAACCACCTCAAGAGGAAAATTCATAGCCTCTTCTGAACAAATAGACCAATTCCATTCATGCACACACACAAATATAAAGGGGCTTNAACACCATAAGAGTCTGTGGTTCTCCCCAAAGGTGGCTGCCCCACATCTTAGCCAATGCTCCCTATTTTAACAATAGACATAAAAGACTGCTTTTTTCATCCCTCTTCACTCTGAGACTGTGAATGCTTTACATTCTCAGTATTCCCCATTAACAGCTCTGGCCTAGCCTCATGATATGACTAGAGTGTCCTCCTATGGGGAATAGGTAATTGTCCAACCATTTGTTAGGAGGCTGTGGCTACTAAATTAAAATCTTATTTAAATAAAGAACTAAATATATAMCACTATGTGGATTTTATCTTAATATGGGGGATACTCTTCCACCTTCCCTTCCCAAATTTAAGACCAGCTAAGACCTTCTCTATCTGCTCTAGGAATTATAGTAGCAACTCACAAAAATCAGCTTATTCTGCCCATTGTGTTTTTAGGACTATACGATATCTATCTAGCTCTAAAAGAAGTTAAGAGACCCTTTAACCTCTTTTAGGCAATGCATATGCTGTCACTTTGCTTTCTTGGCTGTCAAGATATTATTTTCCCCTCTACTCACACAGGTTTCCATACTCCTACAGGAAAGAGCCTCCCACATCTACATTCAGCATGTCACATCTCACAGTCCCCTGCCAGGTCTGATATCTAAGGGAAATGAGCCGATGACCAAACCACCTCAAGAGGAAAATTCATAGCCTCTTCTGAACAAATAGACCAATTCCATTCATGCACACACACAAATATAAAGGGGCTTYACCTCCCCCACAATCCCCTTGCTCAACTCCAAAAGATAATAAAAATATGGTCCTCTATTGCATCCCTTATTACAACCTCAGTTTTACAAATGATGGCTACCAATCACCAAGGCCTCAAATCCAGTACTTTCTGGCAAATTGATATCACCCATATTTGCCAATTTGGTAGAGAGAAATATGTTTTTGTTACCATAAATAATAGTTTTATTTCATATGGGCTGTAGCCCAAGCAAGTGAAAACTCAAAAAGGTTAATTCACCATATGCTCTCTACCTTTGCCATCATGGGCATTCCTCAACAAATAAAAACTGAGAATGACTCTGCTTTCACTAGCCCTTAGTTCAAAACCTTCAGCACAAATTGCCCACCATATGGAAATTCCCAACAACCCTCAGGGCCAAGGAATAATACAAAGAATACATCAAACTCTAAATGTACAACTTCTTTTCTTTTTAAGCCCAGCTTCTAAAACAAAAGAAAACCACCTGCCCTCCTAATGTACAATCAATGATGGCTCTGACTGTACTAAACATATTTAATATCTACAAAAACTCCAAATACCCTTTTATCTGTCTTCATTGGCACACACCAAAATTACCTCTCCATCCTAGTGTAGTGGTGTGATCCTTTGCATGGAATTTGGAAGGGACCAGACCCTCTCCTTACAATTGGGAGGGATTTTTTTTTTTTTGGTTTGTGTTTTCCCACAGGACCAGCCTGAGCCTATCTAGATACCTGCCAGAAATGTCTGACACCACCTAACCAACCAAGAAGATGTCCCACCTYTTGCTGGCAGATCAAGGATGGAGGAGGTAAAGGAAGCACTACAGCCAGAGGGACAGCAAGATCTCCTGGAAAGACACCCATGACCTGGTGACTACTGCACAGGCCATGTGCCCTCTACAAGCTCCCCTCTCCTCTACTGTCTTGACTGCTTTTGTTATTCTTCATACTAACTTTGCCACTGCTCAGMCTCTCCCTAGCCTTCCCAAAACATATCACTGGGGATTCTTCACTAGGGAAACCTACAGGGAACACAAGAAAGTCATGGGAACTCAGGATTTCCCACTTAAAGGATGTTGGACCAGGATTGAGATCTCCCTACATCCAGATTCAACCTCCACTACCCACAGCCCTTTTCTCTGCTTTCCTTACTGAAACACGAGTGAATGTCGCCAGGATGTCTCCACATATGTAGATTGTAGAAATAGGAGCTGCAGAATGGAATCCACCAGGCATGGTGGCCCCATGCTCRCCAACCTTAACATTAATTTTCAGCTTTCCATCAGTGACCCACGGGATGAACGTTGGCAAACTGGAGTCATGGGTAAACTTTACCCTAATGGCTATGCCAAATACCCAACAGCTGACCTACATGTYGTCTCTGAACTTATTGTCACCTCCAAATCAATCATTACTGATGTTAATATTCTTCAATAGCAAAAAAAAAAACAATCTAAGAAGGAACTCCTAGCTACACTTTTTGGGCTAGAGTACATGCAATATGCAGCTGACTTCCTTTCCTTAACCACCCACCCCAACTCCGCTGAATGCTTTCTCTCTCTCTTTCTTATTAGAAGCTGTTCCAATTAACATTTCCCTTCATGAACTCTATGGACCCTTACCCATAAAAAATGAATGACATTCCTCTCAAGTTTTGTGTACCTGTGACAACACCATCACCAAATCAGTATGTGTTAACTCTCCTGTTCATTACTGGTGCAAGGGTACTACAGGCGCCTGTATTAGCCTCTGTAATGATTTGTCTATGCTCAGCTCAGGGAGTGGCACTATTAGACAAGCTGGCCCTGTTGGAGTAGGTATGTCACAATGAATATGGGCTTTAAGACCCATATCGTAGCTACCTAAAAGCCAGTATTCTACCAGCAGATAAAGGTGAAGAAGTCTCAGCTCCTCCTTCACCTTGCCTGCCTGGATGCTGCTGCCTTGATGATAATGGACTACACCTCTGAACCTGTAAGCCGGCCCCAATAAAATGTTGTCCTTTATAAGACTTTCCTTGATCATGGTATCTGTTCAGAGCAGTAAAACCTTAACTAAGACAACCCCTTCTTCCCAAGGCTCCTGCATGCCCCATGATAATTGTTTCTCAGGTTTATCTTCATGATCCTGAAGAATGTGTCTTTTTTTTTTTTTTTTTTCGAGACAGGGTTTCTCTGTGTAGCTCTGGCTATCCTGGAACTCACTCTGTAGACCAGGGTGGCCTCGAACTCAGAAATCCGCCTGCCTCTGCCTCCCAAGTGCTGGGATTACAGGCATGTGCCACCACTGCCCGGCTTTAAGAATGTGTCTTGTAGATGGGAGAAAGCCAAAAATATAGATCTTCCCTCTGCTGATTGGACTGGGCCTTTCTCTCTTACTGGATGTGACAGGAACCATTGCAGCAACCCATGTACAAGTATAACATCTGGCCAGTGACTTCAGGATAAGCTTAACCAGGCAATGGCCTCCACTGAAGACAGCCTTGAGTCCCTTCAATGCCAGATAACCTCCTTAGCAGGAATTGTTCCCCAATGTGGGAGTGCCCTGGACTTACTGAGTGCTGAAAAGGCAGGGACTTGTGTTTTGCTTGCAGAGGAATCTTGCTTCTATAACAATGAATCTAGGCTGGTAGAACAAGATGTGGAAATGTCCTAAGAGCTCTGGGGGAACCTCCAGGCATGCTATGCTCCCAACATCCCTACCCCTTGATAGCTTAGCTTCTTTCCTTCCTTGGCCCTGTACTAGATGTAGGARCCTGACTTCTTTGGGCACCCTGCATAATCCAATTTCTAAAGCAGCAGATGAGTAGCATTGCAAGGATTACTAATAATAAGGACTTAGTTCAATATCAAACTGTTCACCAACATAGGAGACATTTATTCTGATGACAACCCTCCTTTATAAAAAGATAAGGAGAAGTTGTGGGACAATGGACCATGTTAGGAAACCTGGTAAGTTTGACCTGGGTTGGAAGCCCCAGAACTCAAAAAGTATGATAGTAGCATCGCCTACTTCTGACCAGTCCTCTGCCACATTACCACAGTCCCCATAGAGAGGATCATGACCATCAGTCACAGAGGGGCATCCTCCCCCACAGCCTCCACATGTACATGAGACATCCCTAACATCTCATACCAAGCCAATAAAAAGTATCTGCTTTCAGACTGCAACCTACCTCAAAAATTTGTATAAGATTCTAGCCAAAAGGAATAAAGGAAGGGGTGAGAAAATTTCTTCATCACCTGAGAGCATTTGTCATATAAGAGATGTAACACTTCCTGGAGAAGAGAATACTCTCCTGAAGCTTTTGCTGCTAGAAGYACCTCTGTACCTTGCTTGCTAGCTGATGCACACTCCCACCCACTCCCACTGGCTAGTGTCTGTGCAGTGTACCACCTTGGAACCAGAGCAGTGGTGGTGGTTGCCGCAACCTGTTCATGTCCTCTCCTCTTCACTTGAAAGCTCCTGCCAGGCAAGAGATATATGCTGATAGCGTGCAGTACACAGACTGGCAAAAGGCCTTGGAGTTTCAGTAGAAATTAATTGGGGAGGGCCAATTAATTAAACACAAAATATTTCAAGATGATAATATACATTTGTTTTCTACTTACATTTTAATATAAATGTAACTTATTGGCATTATTCTTGGTCTTTTGATTGAAGTCATGATTCTCCTACATGCATCATCTATTTCCTGAGTTTTTCCTAAAAGTTTAGGCTTATGCCACCAAAGTATACACTGCTATTTTTGAAATATAGGCTTCACTACTGCTACCTAAAGCCTTTGTTAGGTATCTCGTAGGCACTTGATACATATGCAAGTGATTTGGAGTTATTCTGGACTGAGCAGGGTGATAGTGTGAGCAGCTGGATACTGATACTCAAAGCTACCTTACTTTTGGTTTTGCTGGTGTGAAATTATTTACTGTATTTTCTTTGGTGTACTTCAGCTCCTTAGGTTGGAGCTTTCCTTTTATTATCTTCTGTAGGGCTATATTTGTGGATAGATATTGTTTAAATTTGGTTTTGTCTTGTAATCATTTTGTTTTCTCCATATATGTTGACAGAAAGTTTTGTTATGTATACTAGTCTGCACTTGAGTCTGTGGTCTCTTATAAACTGCAAATAATCTGCCCAGGCTTTTCTGGCTTTTAGAGTCTCTGTTGAGAACCTGGGTGTAATTCTAGTAGGTCTGCCTTTATTTGTTACTTGGCCTTTTTCTCTTGCAGCTTTTAACATTTTCCTTTGTTTTGTACATTTAGTGTTTTTACTTTATTTCATTTTATAAATATTTTTATTAATTATTTTTATACACTCCATATTTTATTCCCCACCCCTCCAACCCCTGTCCATCCTCCAACTATTCCATATCTCATACCTTCTCCCGTCCTATTGTCTCCTTGTGGATGTCCCTGCTCCCTGCTCCCTGCCCCACCTGACCTCTAAACTCCCTGGTGCCTCCAGTCTCTTGATGGTTAGATGCATCATCTCTGAATGAACACAGACCCTGCAGTCCTCTATTGTATGTGTGCTAGGGGCCTCATGTCAGCTGGAGTATGCTGCCCATTTGGTTAGTTAATTGAGACTGCTGGTACTCCTACAGGGTCACCCTCAGCTTCATGCAGCCTTCCCTAATGCAACAGCAGGGGTCAGCTGCTTCTCTCCATTGGTTAGGTGCAAATATCTGCATCTGACTCTTTTTGCTACTCGTTGGGTCTTCTGGAGTGCTGTCATGCTAGGTCCCTTTTTGTGGCACTCCATAGCCTCAGTATTAGTGTCAGGCCTTGGGACCTCTCCTTGTTTGAGCTTGTTGCTGCACCTTCTATTCCTTGGGCTCCTCTCCATTTCCATCCCTGTAATTCTTTCAGATAGGAACAATTATGGGTCAGAGTTATTATTGTAGGATGTCTCCCCTCTCCCTCATTTGAAGCCCTATCTTACTGCTGTAGATAGGCTCTGTAAGTTCCCTCTCCCTACTGTCAGGCATTTTATCTAAGGTCCCTTACTTTTAGTTCTGTGAATCTCTCTGGTGCATTCTGGAGGGTCCCCACACCACCTCCTATCTCCTGAGGTTGCCTATTTCCATTCTTTCTGCTGGCCCTCTGGGCTTCAGTTCTTTTCCCTCCCCCAATGTCAGATCAGGTTCCCTTCTACCCCCTCTTCCTGCTGCCCTGCTCTTCCCAGCCCCTTCTACTTTCTCTCCCAGGTTCCTCCCTCCATCCTCACTTGAGATTTCTTACTTCCACCTCCCAAAGTGGGACTGAGGTATCCTCACTTGGGCTTTTAACTTGTTGACCTTTTTTGAGTTCCGTGGACTGTGGTGTTTTGATTATTATGTGGTGGGAGGATTATTTTTGGGATCCAATCTTTTTGGTGTTCTATGTTTTTTTCCCTTTCAGGGAAAGGTTCTTTCATGAAACACTTTTCTTGTGTTTCTCTAGAAGATTTATTTATTTTCTTTTTAAAGACCTATATCATCTTCATAAAATGGAATTAATGGTAATTTTCTTGTTCTTCAGCTATGCTACAGTATGATAGCTGTGCTCAGGTGGTGTCATATGGCCCTGGATCTTGTGATTGTGTTCTTATGCTGGCCTTTAGCCATCTGGGTTTTGCAAATGTTATAGGTTTAGAGGCTGATTTCTAAGTTTATCTTTGTTGGACTGGTGTTTTTGAATGTCCTCCTGCCCTCTTGGTTACTGTTTCTTCTTGGTATTCTGGCCTGATTGTCCTGGAGTTCTGGTCACTAGTGAAATGTCAAGATTATCAGAGTGTCTTCCCTGGGGTTTTTGTGGCCTGCAAGGCCTCTGACATTTGAGGTGCTAACCTTATCTCTGTGTAACTAGAACCAGTGTGGCCTGAGATCCTTGATTGGAGAGTGGTCTCTGAGAAAGCAGGCAGAGTTGTGGGCCAAGAAGTGGAGAGCAGGGACCAGATACAGTTACAGCTATTGGGTATGCTTTAGGGGGACTTGGCAAGCAGAGAGATGGGAGTAGTGGGCCTTCTCTGAGTTTCCTTTGTGGTAAGTAGGTCTCTGGGAATGCATGAAGAATTAAGGGACTTAAAATAGAACAGGTGGTATGGTGCAGTTTTTCTAATTCATTGGTTAAATCATATACTGGCTACTTTTTGTCAACTTGATACAAATTAGGGTCATCTGGGAGGAGGAAATTTCACTTAAGACTATGCCTATAATCAGTCTGTAGAAAATTTTCTTGATTCATTAATGCAGAAGGTCCCAACCTATCAGGTGGTCTTGGTATATATGAACATGTAAACTGATCCAGCTTAGGAGAAACCCAGTTAATTTGTTCCTTATGGGCTCTGATTTAGTTCCTGATTCTGCTTGAGTTCTTACTCTGACTTCCTTTCATATGGATTGTGATTATGATAAAYAAGTCAAACAGACCTCTCCCTCCAAAGTTTATTTTGGTCATGGTGCTTATCACAGCATAGGAAGCAAACAAAGACAGCCCGTTTTATTAAGCAGAAGCCTGTGCAGCTCAATAGCTATCTGCGAAGAAGAGAGGTAGCAAATTCAACTGGAAGAACTCCTCCACAGGGCCAACCTGATACTAAAGACCAGGAATCTCTAGAGAGTTACTGGTTTGGATTTACATTAAAAGGCTGGCAAAGCCAGACTCTGATGTCCAGAGAGAATGGCCACAGAAATAGACACACTTGCTAATGAAGAAAAGGAGCTTAGACACCATAAGTGACTGTCCTGTATGTCATTCCTGTGTGGAAATGCCAATACACACCTAGAAGTGTGTTTTGATGGTCTATGCTATGTTTCAGACCAGTTAAGTTAACACTCACATCCCCAAATCTACTTCTATTTCATCCTTGGAGCTCCTTGAATCATTCTCTCTTTGTTCTGTCATTTATATCAGTTGGATATGATCCTGCTTAGACTAGGTGACAGCCAGAGTCCCATATGGCCATGGTTCATTTTTAGAGTCTGACTAATGCAATCTTTCTCTGAGAGGTATGTATTTCCAAAGATCTTCTTTGCTGAGTGAAAATGTATAGGAAGGACTTTCTAAGAAGATTCTGATTCAAAAGGTATGACATGGACTTTGAGGCACTATCACCCCCAGCTGTGAAGGACTTCCAGGAAATAACATGTACAGGATTGCTCATTTGTAGCTGATCCACAGATACATGGACATCAACCCCTCTCCAACATCCTGCCAAACATTCATACACTAAGTCATTTGCTGACTTGGAAACACAGCTCACTGTTTACTAAGTTTCAGACACCAGGGAMTCTAATAGAATACATATATGAGCTTGTCCTTGAGAAACCTATGGTCTGGATACAAAACAAATATGAACTTTATTTTGTTATATTTGCAGAAAAATTAGAAATAAACTCATTGCAGATGATACTCTGACTTAAAGCAGCTGGGAAGATATATTAGTTCCTTTATGAGCTAAATGTCATTATGCCTGTGGTGATAACAAATAGCCTGGTGGGCAGAAGGTATACCCTCATTCAGGATTTTGTTCTTCCTTTATATGAGTCAGCACTAGAAGTCACCAAACCAAGGGTACAAGTATGTTCTGCAAAATGGCTGCTATTGATTGAACACTTAGCCAAAAAATAAAGCTAAGTACATTACTTTTACCATTATTATCACTTGGGCATGTATTTTCCTAAATATACCCTAAGGAAACTGTCCTCCATGCAGTAGCACTGAATGTTGCTGACCCTGATAGTTGTTGATGTACATTCAGTTAGATGTTAATTGTTCTGTATGCTATAAATAGGTAATAGCATATCTTGATTTCAATTTTTCTTTCCTGGATCCAGCTAAGAAATCAATGATAGTTTTGATAAGCTTAGCTTACCAGTCACAGCAGCCCTCAAGTTTTATCCAAGGTAAGAAAGGCTGATGACCAGAGCCCAGGCTGTTGATGCTTTTTTTTTTTCTGACTTAATTTTGTTCATATGTGCTACAAGTTACAGAGATGCTAAAGGTTTTTACAGTTAAGGGGAGAACATAGACTGCAGTATCGGATTTTTTTCTGGGAACATTCTGGAAGGGCTTAAGTAGGTGAAGGTGTAGAAAAAAATGCTAGTGCCTTCCAAGGAAGAGGGAACTACTCAGAGATAGAAGGAGGACTTGGGGTCAGATCAACCCCAAATTATAGGTTGACACTGTTGTTTACTAAGTGAATTTTCCAAGGCATGTTTTTCCCAGACTATAACTCTCTCCTCTACAAATATACACCTATATTTATTTGCCATGTCAGATTTCTATAATCTTTACATACAGGAAGTAATAAAATTATAACATAACTATTCATACTGTGGACTGGTACCAATATTTGTCACTACTAAAACAAAGATCACCACAAAGTAGAAACAGCCAACCCAAAGGTTTGGAATGGCTAGAGATGTCTAATTTTGGTTAAGTATAAGAAGGTATGATATGCAAGTGGCACAGGGAGGTAGCTAACCACCCAGGAGTGCAGAGAGGTCTGACAGAAGAGATAGAACCACAACTGCTGCTCAGAGGATCATATCCTGTACCCTCAGGCTGGAGACTTCTAGTTTCTGTCTCTGACTCTYRACCTTCCTCTACCACAGAGCACAATATCCAGGTGGAACAGGGAGATAACTGACCACCCAGGAGTGCAAAGAGACCAGGCAGCACAGGTAGGACCACCCCGGCTGCTCAGAGGAAACCACTGGAAATCCTGAGGACACAAGAGCCTAAGAGCATCCTGGGACAGGAGTCTGCCAATTTCCTTCAGCACCCAGAGCTGATCAGGGCCACAGAGCTACATACCCAAATACAACCACAAAAGAGCTGGTCTCACAGAAGTACTTACATACCTGTGTACACAGAAAGAACGAGTCTCCTAGGAGCACAGATACAGAGGCTTGCAGGACAGATAAACCACAGTCAGAATCAGCAACACCAGCTAAGACCAGAGATAACCAAATGGCAAAAGGCAAACACAAGAATATTACCAACAGAAACCAAGGCAACATGGCACCATCTGAACCATTCCACAACAGCAAGTCCTRGATACTCCAACACACAGGGAAAGTAAGAAGTGGATTTAAAATCATATCTTATGATACTGATAGATGACTTCAAGAAGGACATGAATGACTTCCTTAAAGAAATACAGGAGAATAAGAGTCAACAGGTAGAAGCCTTAAAAAAGGAAACACAAAAATWTCTTAAAGAAATATAAGAAAACATGGGTCAACAGCTAGAAGCCCTTAAAGAGGAAACACAAAAATCCCTTAAAGAATTACAGGAAAACAGAAATAAACAAGTGAAGGAACTGAACAAAACCATCCAGGATTTAAAAATGGAAGTAGAAACAGCAGAGAAATCACAAAGAGAGATAACTCTGCAGATATGAAACATTGGAAAGAAATCAGGAGTCATAAATGCAAACATCAACAACAAAATACAAGAAATAGAAGAAAGAATCTCAGGTGCTGAAGATACCATAGAAAGAATTGACTCAACAGTCAAAGAAAATACAAAATGCAAAAAGTTTATAACACAAAACATCCAGGAAATCCAGGACACAATGAGAAGACCAAACCTAAGGTTTATAGGTATGGAAGAGAGCAAAGATTTACAACTTAAAGTTTCAGTAAATATCTTCAGTAAAATTATAGAAGAAACCTTCCCTAACCTAAGAGAGATGTCTATGAACATACAA